>CM072517.1:12120792-12379337 GCA_036898135.1 Oncomelania hupensis
CACTTTTCCCTTTATAGGTTAGAACAATCTACAGTGGCAAGATTGCTCATGACCCCAAGGGGTGGGTGTTTGATAGTCTAAGTCAGTATCAATTTGATGCTAATATTGTTTAGGTTATGGTTAGTTCATTCTTCACTGGTAAGAGTGGAACATTTTGAGTTTGAGCATAGGATTCAATTACTCTATACCAAGGTTAACTAAAAGGGCAAAGTCTAATTTTTAAATAAAAATAAATTATTATTAAATTTTTATTAATGTCTTGGTGGTGTATTTTCTTTGTGATGGCTATTTGCAAAAATTTGTGTGACCTTGACCTTGATTAAAAATTATTGATTGCTGCTTTATTTTCTTTAATAATTGTTTCTACAGGCAATAGTGAAATTTTGCAAATTTTTTAAATATAGATATTTTGATAAGCACTGACTTGAATTTGATCTTTACAAAAAGATGTCATGCATTGCAATGGTAGGACTTCTGGGCACATAACATCAATTAAAAAGAATTTGATTATTGGCAGTGTGCTATGCTAACCAACATGCACCATACCTACTGGTTATTGGTTACCTTTACTATAAGAAATATTATAAAATATGCCCTCAAAATGTTGCCATCCTATTGAATTTATCTATCAAATAATACAGTGGAACCTCAGGTATCCGTCTCTCTGGTATATGACTCCCTCCGTTATGTGACCTGAAAACTTCTGACGGATTCACTTCCAATAATAAATGACCTCTGGTATGCGACAACCTCGTTTATGCGACCAGCGACAGTGTCTTAAGCCCTTTATACAACGGTCTTAGGCAATTTAAAAGAGATATAAGTCAATTTATTGTCTGTACCTTTCGTTTTTTCTCTCATGTTTAGTGTACGCCTGCTGTTGTCTGCTATTTCCGGTTCGCAAGTAAGGGACATTACTCGCCTACACTGGCTTGTCAAAATGGCGTCGCGCAAGAGGAAAGTTTTAGTTTGGCAGAGAGAATGAAAGTGATTGAAAGAAGTGAAAATGGGAAGAGTTGTTTGCCTATTGCAAGAAGTTTAGACTTTGGGAAGACCCAAATTCAGCTCATCATAAAGGATAAGGAATTTGTGAAACTACGATGGGAGACAGGAGAAAGTGGCGAAAGGAAAACATCGAAACTGACAGCTTCTGCACTGACAGACTTGAATGAATGCGTCTGGCAGCGGTTCGTGGAGGCAAGAAGAAGAAACATTCCATTAACTGGAAAGGTGCTGCAAGAAAAGGCTATGCTATTGTCTATTGAACCGCTAAAAATGAAACATGTTTTAGTTTCCTTTGTCAGAGAACACATGCTGGTGAGTGTGGAAATTATGACTACATACCTCTCCCGGCCTCCTCTCCCCCCCCCCCCCCCCCCCCCCCCCCCCCGCCCCCCCCCCCCCCCCCCCGCCCCCCCCCCCCCCCCCCCCCCCCCCCCCCCCTCCACCCCTTGTTTCTGGTATAAGACCACCTCTATTATAAGACCGTTTTTTCTCAGATTTTGGACGGTCGTATACCGGAGGTTCCACTGTAGTTTAAATCCCCCCCCCCCCCCCAGTAGGTTTTAAGAGTGTGTTTCAATTTGTGACAGACCAGCCAACAATGCCCTTCTGTCACAACAATAATTGTTTCTTGTGTTTTTGTTTTTTCAACTGAAACACAAACTAGAAGGGCAAACCCATATGATTCACATTCTCTTTATAGAACTTGCAATATTTTATATGAAAATGAGTGCCCAAAAGAAAACAAAATGAAACGGTGTCATTAAAATGCAAATAACTTTCTATGGCTCTTGACCTTGAGATGACCTTGACCTCCAGCTCCAAATACATGTATGACTAAACATACTACAACAAAAGTTGTATTATACAACCCCAAAAAGTGACCTTGGTATGACCTTGACCATCTGTGATGACTTTGGGGTGACCTTGACCTTCATGTGATCTCAAGCTCATGTATGGTCAAATAACCCAATGTTGGGTTAAACACATCCAATTGTACAATGATCTTTTTTTTTTATCAGTACAACTGATGAATAAAAATTGATACAACAACAACAATTTTTTTAATGTTTTTGCTAGGCCTAAAATGACCAAGATCAATGTAAAAACAGAACAAATATGAAAGATCACTCTATCATTTCTAAATACAATAAGTTTGGACAATACTTCTCACAGTTTACGGTCAAAATCACTTTAAAGTACCTATACTAGCCGACTTTGGAAAGCTTGACCAAATTTGCATAGTACGTGTGTGTCATTGATATCCAAAATTAATTTTAAAAAATCATGTTTAATATTAATAACTTAGAAAAAATGAAACGTTTTAAAATAATTGTCCTTTTATGACTAACATTGGTTGACCCTGTGACCTTCACCTTCAAGAGAGTCATTCCCTAATCATTTATTAGATCTCATGGCTATACACTATCTTACCAAGTTTGGTTGTGATAGATGAAATAGGTTCTGAGATATTAATCCACATGCAAGTTATACACAGACGGACGGCGGACAGATGGACCGACGGACACACTTTTTTCCCTTCATTTTTGGACTATTTAGACTAATCCTGAACAGATTTTTTTTAGATCTTGAATTTTTTGGGGGGAGGGGATAAGTACATATTCACATTGCTATCAAAAATGCAAAAAGACATCCCAATAAATGCATGAGGGCATATTGGAAAAAGTATCTTTTTTTCAGTACACTACAGCACCAAAGAGCCATTCACTATGACATTATGGTACTCAAGGTTTAAAAACTTACCGTTTTTTTCTCTGCTGAGTCTTCAATTCAAGCAAATGACGTCTGAAGCAGTCTTCGGCTTCATGTGAACTGAGAAAATCAAAGGGTATTCGATTTTCCTCTTTGTTGTCCAAAAACTCTTCAGTTTGTTTCCAGCTATCGTCTTGTTGGCACACATGCACAAAGTGACTAGAACAGTCTGGGTGATTCTGCAGACTACGCTGGATTGATGGCCAGCTCCTGAAAATTCCAGACAAGAAGTAAGAACATCTATTTTTAACAAAACAACGTACATGTACCATTGTGACACAACATTCATGTACATTCTGAAATCAAACATATTCTGTGAGGGCAGCTTTGCTGGTCTGAGACTGCAGTATCACTATATAGTACACATTTCTTCCTTATTTAATCATGCCCTTCACCGTGGACATATTTATGTACTTTATGTTAACGGTTCACCCACTCTAAAATTGTTACCAGCAATATTACATAACAAATTGGGTCCCAGTACCAAATATTTTCTACAGATTGTTGTCATGAAGTGAGTTGGCAAATATTTACATTTGTGTATACATCACGTGTTTATAGAGTTCGGACACAAGCGACTGCTGCTGACATAGGCATGTGACAGGTATTCGCTTTGCGTGGGTACTATATTTCCTAGATCACTAATATTTTGGTGATGAGACTCGATTATATAAAGACTGGAGAACAGAAGGCTGTTCTCGTGTGCATCTAAGAGTGTCTGTGATTGGATGGATGAAATAGGACTAGGATAGTGTATTATTATTAGGATAGTGCAGTCCTCCATAACAGCGCTGCCAGATACTGGTTTCAGAACAACAATCGGTGTGCGTTAAGGATGTCTACTCTCTCCAACACTCTTCAACATCTTCCTAGAGCTCATCATAGATGCCCTTGCAGATCACCAAGGCACAGTCAGCATAGGGTGTAGAGCAATCTCCAACCTTTGTTTCGCAGATGACATTAATGGATTGGCTGGAGAGGAACAAGAACTTGAACAGCTGGTACAGAGGCTTGACACCACCTCCAGAGCCTATGGAAAGGAAATAGGTGCAGAGAAGACCAAAATGATGACCAACAACACCAATGGCATAAATACAGACATCAAAGTCCAAGGCCAATCCTTCAACACAGTGCATAGCTTCAAATATTTAGGAGCCATTGTATCAGACAATGGGTCCCAACAGGAAGTCCTCTCCAGGATCGCAAAAACAACTGCTGCCCTGGCAAGGTTGAAGCCAATTTGGAAAGACAGGATCATCAGTCTACATTCCAAGGTAAAGCTGCTGCTCTCCCTTGTCTCCTATATGCTTGCGAAACATGGACCCTTACAGCAGATCTACAATGAAGAATACAAAGCATGGAGATGAGGTGCTACAGAAGACTTCTGGGCATTTCCTATACACAACACATCACTAACGACGAAGTCCGACAGACCATCACACGATGACCTGCTTACAGTGGTGAAGAAACGGAAACTCCGATGGTATGGCCATGTCACCAGATCATCAGGCCTTGCAAAGACCATCCTGTAAGGCACAGTGCAGGAGGTAGAAGAAGAGGGAGACCAAAAAAGAGGTGGGAGGACAACATTCGAGAATGGACTGTCTTGACACTGAGTGAAGACATGAAGGTTGCTAAGGACAGAAAGATGGAGTACGCTGGTTAAACGATCATCTGTGATGCCCCAACGACCTCCAAGTTACGGGATAGGATAGGATAGTGTATTAGTGGAATGAAAGATATATTGTGAAAAAAGCGTGAATGCTATTTCGTGTCACTTGGAAATATTATTACTGTGTAGGCTACTTCTGTAGATAGATATATTCAGTGTTTATAGGGTCCGGCAGACTGCCAAGAACTGAATCAGGACCACACAAAATGAAGTAAAATCAGATTAAACTGTTAACATTTAAATATGATAAAAGATGTAAATAAAATCAGTCTCACTACAATAAAATCCTACCAAGAATACAAAACAAGACCATATGATTTATATGCGATAAAACAAACCAACATCATGTAAAAATTTAAACAGGAGTTGACTATTGCATATTTTGAAAATTTCATTAAAAAGGTGAACCAAAATATCTTTCTCTTGCCTCAACCAGTTCAGCACATTCAGACATAAAATGGCGAACAGAAAAGGATTTATCACATGCAAAGCATTATGGTGGTTCTTCTCCTTTTAAAATGAAACTAAGGGTGACATAAGTATGCCCAATATGAAGGTGAGCCAAAACAGTTTCTTCTTTGTGGGTGGACGCAAAGTTAGGCAAAGAAGCAGACAAATCTGGAAGAATTTGAAATTTGTTATTGATTTTAACATGCAAGGTCTCCATAATCCAAAGCAAGTCTGGCATATGTCTTACAGAAGAACAAGAAGTCTTGGATAGATTGACTGAGTACTATACTGCTCTGACCTTTACAACCACACACCAAACGGAGACCCATCAGTTCTAGCATGCCCCCAGAACAGAGAAGAAGAAGAAATCCTCCCAATTCTCCGAGAAGAAGTTGGCAGCAGTGCAGTCGCTGAAGTGGACAACATCCCCGCGGAACTGCTTCAAGCAGGAGGAGAAGCAATGATTGACGCCCTCCCCATTATCTGTAACAGGATCTGGCAGAGTGGGGAGTGACCTATACAATGGACATCACTCTTCCGAAACCCCAAGTTCAACAAATCATAGCTGAAGAACAAGAAGGATTCAAGACAGGGCGAAGTACCACTGGACAGATTTCCAACCTCAGAATAATTTGCGAAAAATACCTACAGCACCAACAACATCTATATCATGTGTTTATATACTTCAAAAAGGCGTTTGACCGAGTCTGGCATGCAGCTCTGTGGGCAACCATGAGAGTGTACAACATCAGCCCTACAATTATTGAAGTCATCAAAAGTCTGTATGACAAGGCTACCAGTGCAGTCCTCCATAACAGTGCCATCGGAAACTGGTTCAGAACAACAATCAGTGTGCATCAGGGATGCCTACTCTCTCCAACATCTTCCTAGAGCGCATCATGTCAGATGCCCTTGCAGACCACTAAGGCACAGTCAGCATAGGGGGAAGAGCAATCTCCAACCTTCGTTTTGCGAATGACATTGATGGATTGGCTGGAGAGGAACAAGAACTTGAACAGCTGGTACAGAGGCTTGACACCACCTCCAGAGCCTATGGAATGGAAATAAGTGCAGAGAAGACCAAAATGATGACCAACAACACCAATGGCATCAACACGGACATCAAAGTCCAAAGCCAATCCCTTAAAACAGTGCATAGCTTCAAATATTTAGGAGCCATTGAGTCAGACAATGGGTCCTGACAGGAAGTCCTCTCCAGGATCGCACAAACAACTGCTGCCCTGGCAAGGTTGAAGCCAATTTGGAAAGACAGGACCATCAGTCTACATTCCAAGGTAAGGCTGCTGCGCTCCCTTGTCATCTCCATCTTCCTATATGCTTGCGAAACATGGATCCTCACAGCAGATCTCCAACAAAGAAAACAAAGCATGGAGATGAGGTGCTACAGAAGACTTCTGGAGAGATGGCAATATTGAGCGCTCACCGACAAAGAGTTGCTAAAGGCCTTTTTTATTACAATATAAGGCTGTTTTGATAGCAATTAAATGTATGACAAAAATACTCTGTAAATCTGTCATTTGCTAAAATATATGCGTATTTATTGCGTCTATAAGTTTGAATGAAATTTAAATTAAAATTCCTTTGTTTATACAACTGCAGAATTCTTTACCTGTTATTAGCTATATAACGCGAATCCTTTGCCTGTGGTTTTTTTTTATTGAAGCTTCGTGACGGTATTGATTTTAACCTACTCTCTGGAGAAAACAATTATTTTTATTATTAAATACACAACACACTGCATTATACTTGTAACGTTAAACATTAATGTGTAACACTTTTTTAAACCTTGAATAAGTTAGAAAATTACTGCAATGATAGAGCATTATTTCCTTTTGGTTTTAAGCTGTGGGAAATCCTATTATAGCAGACGATGCAAATGCCTAGTCATTTCCTCTTAGCAACAACATGGACGCTTCCGGTATGTTTGCCAGTCAGATAAGTGCTAGTTACTTCTAAACAGAATCATGAATGCACGCTCATGCATATGCACTCACGCATGTTTGCACACGCATGCATATGCATAAACACACACTCATGCACACGCACACATGCATACGAACGCGCATGCATATGTTTTCAAATTAACATATCCCTGTTTACTGTTTAGCATGCGTCATAAGGCGTGTTTATTAGTTACAGTCCCTAACAACCGTGCGCAAAGCCGGCCTAGCCTTCACTTTTGAGAAATACTAGCTGTCGTGAAGACGCATTTCAGTATACTGTCTGTTTTATACTCAATTTGAGGAAATTCTTCTTTCAGCAATCATAAAGCTGTTACTCGACTGTTACAGAATCAAAAGAAAATAATCTGTTAAAAACTGACTGAGCGTCAAGGAAGAAAGAAGTGAACAATTTTGTGATCATTCTGTGGAATATAGTGCTGTGTTTTAAAATGGCATCATTGTCAAGCGTTCAACCAGTCTCGCCAGGTATGACTATGAGTCAAGAATCAGATATGTTGCAAGACTCTCAACCTTTGAGATCTTTTTCTGCAGAAGAACTCATCATTTTACAAAAATACGAAAATTATTATGCCCAGATGAGTGAATATTTTTCTAAATTGCCCACAGAACCGAATTTGGAAAAACCCAAACGTCCAAAGGAAAGTTTGGCATTTTTGAACACCGAGTCTAATACGCTTACTGTGGGAAGCATGGATAAATTTCTTGAAGATAAATTGATTGAACCCAATGCTCCGCCACTGACTGAAATGCCTGATATTTCTCAAGCAGCCCAAGATCAAACTTTGAGCTATGAACAAATAACTTCCATTCTTGCCAATAAAGCAGATAAGCTTAAAAATGATCAGGCTGCTTTTGTTAGTGATTCATTATATTATGGGTTGTTGTTAGAGAGGGCGTTTTATTTTGTAAAGTCACAACGTACATTAAAGTGGGGTGACTATCTAGAACAAAACCTAAATATTTCTCAAAGCTATGCCGGGAAATTGCGCCACTTGGCTCATTATTTTGGTCGCTATCCTAAGTTTCACAGGTTAAATATTCCACTAAGAGAGCTCATAATCAAATCTAAAAAAATTATTCAGTTTATGACAGAAGATGAGGCATTTCGAGCAAAATGGCAGAGCTTAGAATAAATTCTGTAAAAAACAGGGTGAAACAGGTTAAAAACGGCAGCAAAAAAAAAAAAAACCCAAAGGAATCAACGTATTGATTACTAGACCCAAACCTGGCGAGACTGTAGAAGGGCATGGCCAAAAACCAGGCCATATCGGAACGCGGGACGTTTTTTATTTTTAGCCAAAGACTCCACTGCATGACTCAGTAGAAGGGCATGGCCAAAAACCAGGCCATATCGGAACGCGGGACGTTTTTTATTTTTAGCCAAAGACTCCACTGCATGACTCACACTTGTTCACGCTTGTCTTCACCTCGCTCGTCAACAACAAAGGGGTTGCCAATGTGCGACTCCGCTATTGAACTAACACTCCTTACTTCCACTCCCCATCCCAATTGCATTCACAACAATTACTCAAACGCAACAAGCATGATGAGACTTTTTCCCTCCCTCCACTCTCAGACTCCCAAACCCCACCCCCTTACCCACCACCCCTCACCCACCACCCCTCACTCCCTCCCCATCACCCACCTCCCCATCACCCATCCCCTCACACTCCCTCCCCATCACCCACTTTCCCCTCACCCATCCCCATCATCACCACCCCTCCCCCATTCACACATGCGCCTTAAACAATGGCGATGATCCTAAAGGGAGGTAATAACTATTATACATTCGCAAAAGTGAGAGTAGTTGTTGCTTCCCTTTGTCCATCTCTCTCTCTCTTACCCTTATTATTAAGTGTCTTTTACATCAAGCCATTTGACTCTTTACCATCACCCAATAACATTAAGCCTTTCCCTCATCATTATCATCATCATCATCATCATCATATTATTATTATTATTATTATTATTATTATTGGTTAATTAAACTCAAGGGGCGTGAAGGTGGTTGAGGTTAAAGGTACTTAAGTTAGGTAACTTTGATAATTATTTATAAGTTGACTTTAACACTTTAGAAAGTATTTACAAAATGACTTACTGGTCTTTAGCAAGTAACTTCTATCTTATAACAATTAAATTATACAAGTGTAAAAGAAGAACTTCAGATTGTTCCGCCAGACACAGAACCATTAAGATTTCCTAATTAAGAAAATAAAAAAGACTAAAAATGACGGACACAGAAAGGTTCTGTAAGGAATTAGAAATGCTTTTTGATTCTCCCCACTTTCATATGTTAGAAGATGAACGCTGGAAAATCTTTTTTGAATGCAGACTATATGATCCAGATATTTATAATGATTTTTCTTGCCCCTTCACTGGACAATATGAAATAAATGAAGATTACAAAGTTAAATGCAAAAGTGACTTCTCAATAGTCTTTCATAAACTTACAAAAGAAGAATACAACAAAAGTGACTTGTACCCAAAATCATATTACTTTAAATATTTTTGGTTACATTTTATTAAACAAGTTCGCAAACTAAATCCTCATGTAGTCAAACAAACTGTTTGTGATTGTGGACCCGACTGCGAATGTGATCATGACTGTGAGTATGATTGTTATTGTCTTTGCAAATGTGATGGCTTTTCATATTAAAGTTAGGGTTAGTTTTTTTTTTTTTTTTTTTTTTTTTTTTAATTCAATTTATTTAGTTTAAAGTTGTTTTAAAATACTATTTAAAGTTTTGTTATCAGTATAAAAATGACGGACACAAAAAGTCTTTCGCAATCTCCTTTGTTTAAAGACATCTTTCAAACTTTACAACTCCCTATTCGTGACAGTCAAAATGTTATTAAATCTGTTTATAATAATTATGAATTTGTACTTAACAATTTTACTTTCAAATCCCCTGTTAAAATACGCATTCACGCTCAAATAACTTTTATTAAACCCGGCAGTATTGATGAAACGATGACTGTGTGGATTTCTTCAAGTCAAATTGAAGTGTTAAAATCTTCAGACCTAGACAATGCTTATAACAACATCTTGATCAACCAGTTACAAGACAGCATAGAGCGCGCAATTATGAAAGGGTCTGGATGGGCAGAAGGAACTCTAGAATCATTAGAACTGAACATTACAAAGTATAATCCAATCAAAGGAAAATCTTATATCCCTCTTCCCAAAGAAATTCTTGACAAAAAGGCTGTATTGAATATTAAGAACACCGACGACAAATGTTTTGTGTGGTGTGTTCTGGCTAAATTATATCCTATTCAGTCGAAACAACATCCCGAAAGGGTGTCGCTATACAAAGATAAAATAACAAACTTAAATCTCAAAGACATTAATTTCCCTGTTAGCCTTGACGCCATTGACAAATTTGAATCACAAAACTCTCCTATAACAGTCAATGTATATTTTTGGGACCCTGAATCAAAACTTATGCCTTTACGAATCTCTCCTAATGCCCCATCGTTTTCAGACCTCAATCACCACGTTGATCTTTTACTAATAACAGACCCGCAAGATCCTAGCATGCAACATTATACACTGATACGAAACATATCTAGATTATTAGGACACACTTCAAAACATCATGGCAAACAATATTTGTGCAGACGCTGTTTAACTAGAGTCTCTAATCTCCAAGTGGCTGACAAGCACAGTAAAATTTGCAAAAGTATGACAGATATTCAAACCCGCCTTGTGTTACCAAAGCCAGGTTCTCAAGTATATTTTAAAAACATCAACAAACAATTCAAGCAGCCTTATATAGTTTATGCCGACTTCGAATCATTGATTTTAAAATACCAAGGCCCACAAGGATTTTGTACGCCTAACTCATTCCTTACACACCTTCACGAAGTCTGCAGTTTCGGGTATGTAGTTGTTAGAGCCGACGGACAACATACAGAGCCGGTAATTTACAGAGGGCCTGACGCAGCTCGGAAGTTCTTAGATGAGATGAACAAAATATACAAATTGTGTTTACTGCAGCTAGATAATCCGGTGCCCATGATATTTACTGAATCTGACTCCCATAATTTTAAAGCAGCTACACATTGCCACATTTGTAATAAAGAGTTTGACCCGAAGGACACGAAGTCCCAAAGAGTGAGAGATCATTGTCACATAACAGGGGCATTTAGAGGTGCAGCTCATCAGAAATGCAACTTGGAATATGGAATCAAACATTTCTCTCTCCCTATTTTCATTCACAATCTTCGAAATTACGACTCCCATTTAATCATGCAGGCAGTGACGAAAGCATACAAAGTGTCATGTATTGCCGAGACAGAAGAAAAATATAAAACTTTCACTCTGAATAAATTAAAGTTTTATGACAGCTTTCAACATTTGTCTTCCAGTTTAGAAACACTAGCTAAGAACTTACCCAGCTATCCTATCACTAGCAAATATTTTCCAGACGTTACACTTATTCGGAAAGGTGTGTATCCTTATGAATACATGGATTCTTGGGAAGTGTTTGAAGAACTAGAATTACCCCCTAAAGAAAATTTCTATTCTTCACTCAATAAAAGTTTCATAACTCTTACCGATTATGAACACGCCCAGAATGTCTGGAATGCACTCGGATGTAAAAACCTTGGTGACTACCACGACATATATTTAAAAGCCGACGTCTGTTTGTTGGCTGATGTGTTTGAAAAATACAGAGAAACGAGTTTACATCATTACTCCCTCGACCCTTCTCATTACATTTCTTCGCCAGGAATGAGTTGGGATGCTTTCTTAAAACTTAGCGGTTCTAAAATCGATCTCATAACTGACCAGGTAATGATGACAATGATTGAGTCGGGCATTCGTGGAGGAATAAGCGTGGCAGCTCATAATTATTGCAAAGCCAACAACAAATACCTGAAGCACTATGACCCCTCGCAGAAATCTAATTATATAATGTACTTTGACGCCAACAATTTATACGGTTGGGCAATGAGTGAGCTTTTACCGGTTTCAGATTTCAAATTACTTGTTAATCCAAACCCCGCAAACTTGACTTGGTTAAACAGTATTTTAAATCACCCTAAAGATCATACTATAGGGTTTATTGTCGAAGTTGACCTAGAGTACCCCAATGCTTTACACGACCTACATAATGATTACCCATTAGCACCAGAAAGATTGCATGGTACAGACAAGCAACTCAAACTTATTCCCAACCTCTATAATAAATCTAATTACGTCTGCCACTACAGAAACCTGCAGTTCTACATTAGACACGGCATGAAGTGCACAGCGATTCACAAGCTTTTATTCTTTAAACAAACGAACGTCTTGGCCGGGTACATCAATAAAAACACAGAGCTCAGAAAACAAGCGCAATCTACGTTTGAAAAAGATTTCTTTAAGCTGCTGAATAACAGCTGTTTTGGTAAAACTATGGAGAACCCATACAAGCGAAAAGACGTCAGGCTAATTACATCACCCAATCAAGCGATTAAATTAACATCTAAGCCTCAATACCTTGGTTACAAAGAGTTTCATGACTCCCTGTATGCAGTTACCATGAAAACCACGCAAGTTAATCTAGACAAACCAGTGTTTATGGGGATGACTATTCTCGACCTTTCTAAATTACTAATGTTCGAATTTTACTACGATTACTTCAAACCTAAATACCCGGAGGCCAGAGTTTTATACACAGACACAGACTCCCTTATACTAGACATCCCTACTGAAGACATTTATAAAGACTTAGAATCGGAACTGCAACATTACGATACTAGTGACAACCCTGAAACTCACCCTTTGTACAGCAAAGCAAACCAAAAGAAAATAGGTTTGATGAAAGATGAAATGAACGGGAAACTTATTGAAGAATACGCAGGACTGCGATCTAAGCAGTACAGTATTAAACACGAATCGGGAGAATCTTCAAAAGCGAAAGGCACCCAAAAAGCTGCAATAAAAAACAGAGATATCAGGCATGAAAACTACTTGGAAGCCTTAGATGGAAAAGAAGTTAAAAGATACCCTAACACAACTATAAAGTCTAAAAACCATATAGTGTCCACTGCTGTGACGACCAAAAAAACATTATGCGCTAATGACACAAAGAGAATAAGAGTAACTAAGGAGTTCGCATACGCTCTAGGCCACTATAAATTACAGGTAGAAACTGCGACTACGACTATGACTACGACTATGAATAAGGTGGAAGGCCTGGAAGGCTTGAGTAAATGTTAACTGTATTTATTCTGAAGCGCCAAGCTTTTTCTTCAAAGCATCTAGCTGCTCTTTCCGTCCCAGTAGTCTCCCTTCCTCTATTAATTTTTTTTAATTTCTTCAACATTAACAGGTGCAGACCTAGATTTAGATTGTATGTCGTGCTTCAACTTTTTATATTCTTCAAAATCTCGCTGGATAATTACAAACTCTTGGTCTGTAATCTGAGTGTCTTCTAGAGCTTTAGAAATTATTAAGTTCATGCTAGTAAGTTTAGCTATCGCAAGGCTAGAAATGAGGTCGTGTTTTTCTAGTTTCTTAGATACTTTAGTATTAATTACACCAAGTAAAACTGACATTACTGAAGATAATCCAGCAGCCACTCCTAATCCAATACTAATTGGTATACCAATTCCAGTCACCAATAATCCCACGCTGGCAGCAGCTTCCGCTGCATTAATAACATTTAGACCAGTAGACACGTAATTTATTCCGCTATAAGCGCCGGAATACCTTCGTCTGCATCTAGAGTACTTTTGGATATCTGATTCAATTTGAGTCCTAACTTTTCTTATTTCTTCCAGCCTGAACGTTTGAACATTACTTAAGTCTAACGTTGGAGCACTGGGCTGTACAATTGGTTGTTCATCCACTACTGCTTCTACTATAGCAGGATACAATTTTGTCGTCATATTTTTAGTGTTAAAAAAAAGGGTTAACAATAATTAACTTGATTTTAGTTTATTAGCAAAATATTCTATTTGACTATCAGAAAATATCTGATCGCTGAAATAAAATGCTAACAGATCTACGTTGTCTAGGCTAATTTGCGCTATTCTGTCAATAGGATTTGGAACAGGGACAAAAGTTATCTTGGGCGAGGAAGTAAATACGGAATACTGATCTTCGCTTTCTCTTTTCTTCATAAATACTGTAATTCGTCTGGGATTCTCATCTAAATCAGCCCAACTTAGAGACACTTGCGGAATTACATTAACATTTCTCTGCGTAGGCCTGTGAGCAATTATGTCCAGTGCTATCATGGCTGCACTACCTATCTGTAAAGGAGGCTGCAGAACAACTCTGACATTTTTCCCTGCGGTTTCACGCTTATGTAAAACATAGTTGCTTTTTTTGTAGGCTTTGACTTCTATGTTTTCCCGGTTGTTTTCATCCGGCACTAGACTAACTAACATAGGCCCGGCGTTAATAATTTTCTTAAATTTATTGTCTGGTCCCATAAAAGTGTAAGGGCTTTCGCACTTGAATTTAATAAGCCAATCTAATTCCGTGTCTACAGGTGTTAAAGACCAGATATTTTCTCGTTTAGTAATAGCATACTTAAAATCGGGATCTACTTTACCGGCATTAAAATCCTTTAGCTGATCGATAGATGGTTTTTCTGGCGGTACTGACGGCGGCACTGCTTCAGGTACTGCCGGTACTAGCGCTCGTTTATAATATCCATTTTGTGTAAATTCGAAACCGTAAATAGACCCAACAATAGCATTCGCATCAAAGTCAATTGTGTCTGCTAAGTCTTTCAGTTCAATGGTAGGACAGGTTACTGGAATTTGAGGGCCGATTGACATTGTATTTTAAAATTAAACTTTATTTTATCTCAAGAATAATTGTAAGATCTTCAAAGTCTACAATTTCGTTGTTTTGGTTAGTTATTTTGAAGCAGAAACTAGTATGATAGTCCTGACTTAAGGGGCGTTTTTGAGGCAGAAATTTCAATGAAACTGGATCGCAGTAAGATTCTCTCTGAGTTGAGATTATCCTTAGCAGTGTACTAGGAGTTCCGTTTACTAAGTTTTCCGATGTCTTCAGTTGATGAAGGTACACAAACAATCTATTATTAATTAACAAATTCATAGGTTTTGTTCCAATAAATTTCATAGTACTGCCGACGGTGCTGGCGCTAGTGCTGGCGTCAACAGATAAAGATAATTCGTGGCTAGTGAAACCTAATATTTCTGCCAGCTTTGGCGCAAGTGTGACGCTGGTAATGTCTTTATGCTGGATTTTACTGAAAGTTAAAGTTACTATCAAGTTTGCAGGGTTCATTTTTGCTTCAATCGAATGAGGTTTAAACAATTCTTCAGTAAGTCTACAAAAGTCATAATAGCCGGCTGGAATACGGTGCCTTTTTTTATTAATTATTATCCAGTTGTTGTTTAGATCATGACTAATATTTAACCATTTAACTGTGTAGAATATTTCGTGAAGGATTACGTTAAGGTCCCTGTTTTTGTTGTCAATAGGATGCTGAAGTTCAAT
This sequence comes from Oncomelania hupensis, assembly GCA_036898135.1. Taxonomy (NCBI): domain Eukaryota; kingdom Metazoa; phylum Mollusca; class Gastropoda; order Littorinimorpha; family Pomatiopsidae; genus Oncomelania; species Oncomelania hupensis. The sequence continues at coordinate 12,136,148 of CM072517.1, forward strand.
GGGCACGCCTGATTTTACAGATTCGAAAGTTACAAACATATTTTTTTAATATAATAAAAATGTACGCGCCTTATAAATATAACAAAGCTGCAAAGTATACTACAGGGCCTTATTATTACGAAAAAGCAGTCGACCTAACCAAGCTGACAATAGCTGTGGCAGCCAACGTCCATTTCGAAACTATCCCCCATAATATTTTTGATCATTACCTCAACCCAGACATTACGAGCGACTTTTTAGCTAACCAATGGCTAAACAACGGGGGTATGCAGTTCTTTCAGAATCAAATTAATTTTGCCGTGTCATGCACTACAACTGGTTGCGGAGTTTCTTACGTTCATCACCTTAATCACCCAGATCCCATGTTGAAGTCTATTTATCTGTTCCATTTGTATTATCAAGTGAGGCGGGTGTTGTCTGAACTTCAGGCTCCGTTACCTACTGACAAAAACTTTAATCCCTTTAACAACGGCTTTGACAAAAAAGCGTATCAAAGGTTGTGCAATGAATTCGGAATTGATACTAAAACAGACTTCAGACAAAAACTAGACCTCAATCACGGAATGGGAACTTTATTTAGATACGCTGTAGGTAATTTATACACGGGGCCTTACGTACCTGGATTCACATCATTTAACCACAAAAGCCAGGTTCCTTTACTGTATATCAGACAAAAACAAAGTACAGCATACAGCACTTTTATATTAGACACATCAAACGGATTTACCCAAAGTGGGGTGGAAAGGCTGAATGAATCTATTCGTACGTATGCGTGGTGCATTCTGGGGTCTCAAGCAGAAACACGAAGTAATATCATTGGGGAAGGAACTAGCTTCGATGCACAAAAGCAGTTTTTAGCCAACATTGAAGATTCTATTAATTCGGCAGTAGATTTGCCCGCAAGTATTAAAAGATATCAGGACACTTTAAAGTATGCTAGATCGAAAGTAGATTACGTAATAGGTTTAGGACTGTATATGTTGCCTTCAGACCTTCAGCTTAGGATAGGAACTATATCAAACTACAACAACAATATAGTGATTGCCGACCCTCAGTTTCATATAGGCTACAATCCTACAATAAATACAGTGAATACATTGAACACAACGAATACAGTGAATACAGTGAATACGGTATTTACTGCTAGGCCTAATAATGAACCTTTAAGTTCGCCGCCACTTCCGAGCTTACCAAGCTTGCCGGAACTGCAAATGCCGGTAACTGATCATGGGGTTTCACGTCTAGCGCTTACAGGGGGTTTATTGTTTGCTGGGTTAATTGGGATTTACTATTTTAAGTAACCAGAGTAATATTATTATAAACAAAGACCACAGATGCTCAGACGCCCAAACCACAACTTTAGAAGCAGTATTAAATATCCATGAAAATACAGAACCTAATATTCCTGGAAGTGCGTCTACAAGTTTGTCACCTAAGCGTTTCAATAAGTTAGCTATGCTTTGTAACGTCTTCTTAATCTATTTTTTAACCGGACTACCGCCAGGTCCACCAGGTACGCCAGGTCCACCGGCACTGATGCCTACGGTTCTAGTCAGTGCTAAGACTAGTGTGCTTATTGTCATCCCAACAGCTGTAAGAATGCTAAATATTGTAACACCTTGCTCTCTGAACAGTGTTTGAATTCTTTCTGCAAGTGTAGTGTCTTCGTGTAAAATTTTATGCACCGTTTCTTTTATCCTGGCGAAATTAGTTATTAATTTTTCTCTGTTTATGGATAAGGCTTCTAGCCTTGCAGCGCATTCTGTGTAAAGGTCTGCGAGCCTTTTTTGAATCATCTGTTTTACCTCAATGCTTAAGTTCGCGTCATCAGCTTCTGCTAGTTTATTTTTTTGTTTTTCTATATGTTTGTCGAGCTCGCCGAGCTTGGCTAAATTCATCATTGTCTCCCCTCTCACAGATTGTAAAGCTTTATCTAAGCCTTGAAGTTCACGCAGTGGCAATAATGGCGTGTCATTGATAGTTTCCATAACCTGATCAATATTGGTGTCCTCATTTGTTTGTAAGGTTGTTAACTCTTTATTTACTTCTAATGCAGAACTAGTTAAGTTAGTTAAGTCTTGTAGTTCTATTTCTGAACTTAACGATGCATCTATTCGTTGAAGTGAAGCTACTGCTTGGCGATGCAACGCTGGCACTCTATTATCGGAAAGCCCTAATGATCGTATTACAGTCACTGGAAGTTTAGTTTTCAAAGTAGACCACACATAAAATTTATCAGGATTCTTTAACATAGTTAACTGTACTCTCACTTTTTTACCGGATACAATAGTGTTTATAAACAAGTGATTATTTTTGTCTAGTTCGAAGTCGCTGGGACTAACATAATCCGGTAACTCGCGCCCAATGTAATTGTAAAATTTATTGATTTTTCTGGCTTTTTGGGTTTCAGTTACTTGACGTAATTCTTCTCCTATACTTAGCCTTGTTTGGCTCATGTCGTCTCCTACCATAGAAAGAAGTCTGCTGGTTGTGTCAACGTCGAGGTCTTCATTAGGCTCATTTGGTTTAAACACTTCATCAAGAGCTTCACCACCTGTTGCCATTTTTAAATATAATTTTTTTTATCACATTAAAAATGCAAAGCTACGGAAACTTGTTAGACCCTACACGTCGATTGAGGACGCCTTTAGGCATCAAAGGTGAGAAAAGCACAATAATTATTACAAACAATCCAAGCAGCATAGAGCCTAATCAGCTACTAACCATAAGATTTCCAAATTTAGGTCCTGATGATGTAATAGTTCCAGGCAGTCCTAAATTGGGATTTAAAATTAGTCTGAATTCTGACGACGATCCTAACAGAACCATAGTCAACAATCTAGGTAGAGCTATAATTAAAAGAATGGTTATTAAACTTGATGGGCGAGAAATCCAAAGTATCGATGACGCCGGTGTTTTGTTTTGTTACACAGATCTGTGGCTGAGTAAATATGAACGGGAAGATTTGGTTGGTCAGGGGATTCAAGCCGCCAATGTGGCAAAACTTCGAATCAAAGCTGGCGATGCTGTCGTTTCTAACAAAGGTGAAAATGCATTAGCTGCTGTATACAAAAACAGGTTTTATTTTCCACTTGATTTTGAACTGCTACACAGTCATCTGCCATTTCATCAAGGTTCATTTAACGACAGGCTTTCTTACGAAATTATTTTCAATGATTATTCTCAAGTAGTAATTAGCTCTGACAATGATGCTAGGTATACAATTACAGACATCACGCTTGAATACGAAGTGGTCACTCACGCTGAACTCAGTAGGATGATCAGGGGCCAATATGACAAACTAGCAATTTATTATGATAGGATCGTTCGCTACAGACAATTTAATAAAGATTTATTAGATGCACTCTGGACCATCAACATAAATTCACCTGCTCGAAGTTTTAAAGGTGTACTGTTGTTGTTTGTGAAAGAATCTAATTACAATCGTGACAGCGAGAATTTTATCAACCCTAATATTTTAAAAGCGTCTGTTGTGATTGAAGGTAAACCTAATCAATTATTCGCTAATGGAATGATGGGATTTCAACAGTTTGATGAGATTAGGAAAATCTTGGGTGGAGGTAGATTACGGACTGACACTGTGGATTTGATTTCTAAGGATCTTCATTTGCATGACACACGACTGCAAGATTATCTGGTGAATAAATTTGCGTTGTGGTTAGACTTTCGAACCATACCCACCAATGAACTTCATGGATCTGGAAGAAGAATTGAAAACGGAACAGATGGTATAACAATTGAATTGCATAGGGAAGCAAGTGCTAAGTCAGAATCAGTTACAGTATACATGTATATAATTATGGATGCTCAGCTAAACATTGAAAATGGAAGATTAAAAGATTTAGTATATTAAAAAGGGGTGTCGGATAGTGCAGTGGTTGGAGCACTCGCTACTGTGTCGAAAGTGAAGCACCGTCCGGTGCGGTTAGCACTTGGATGGGTGACCGCTAGTGAAGCGACAAACAACAACGCCCCCAGTTGACTCAACTGTGATTGAGTACCTACTCTCTTGAGGGTGGGGAAGGTAAAGCAGCGAGGGAGAGAGTTGGGCATCACCCTCATTACGCTGGCCCAAGATAAGTGTGATCTCCAACATCACGCTCCCCTACGGCCACAAGGCTATGGGACTACCTTTACCTTTACCTTTATATTAAAAAATGACCTCTTTGTTACCTCGTGATCCTCATTGCGGAATGATCGTTGGCATGACGTCATGCGGAAAGACCGTCTTTGTTCTGGATTTGTTAGAAAAATATTACGCAGGACACTTTGATTATATAGTAATTTTTTGCCCAACTATTCAATATAATAAAACCTACTTAGATCGTAAGTATGTCTGGACAGATGAAAATATCTTTGTTGTAAATACCAATGGCAAGCTCAATGAGTATTTAACGTATTTTTATAACCTGTTTGAGAATGAGGGTAATACGTTATTCTTAATCGATGATTGCAGTGCAGAAAAAGATATTGTATTAAAACGGAACATATTGAGCAAGCTGGCTTTCAGTGGACGCCATGTGAAAATTAGTGTCTGGTTAATCACGCAGAAATTTAATTCGATATTAAAGGATTTTAGAGAACAAGTAAAATTCGTGTGCCTGTTTTATTGCAAAGACCGTGACAGCTTTGATAACTGTTTAAAAGAAAATGACGTAATTGAATCAAAAGAGGAAAGAATTAAATTAAAAGAACAGCTAAAAAAAGGCAAGCACTTAAAATTATTATTAAAAACTGACCAACCAACTGGCTATGAAATACTTATGTAAGTAAAGTCGACTTAATTAAGTTAGATGTAAGTAAGTAAGTTCTTTTATAATTTAATTATTGTAAGTTATAAGTTTTTTTTTTAAAGTCGACTTAATTAAGTTAGATGTAAGTCACTAAGTCAAAAAAAAAAAGGTTGAAGGTAAGTAATAGTGGTGATGATTATAGTTCATTTATCTTAATGGCTCTGTGTTTGGTGGAACAATCTGAAGTTCTTCTTTTACAAAGTTTCTTTGTGGTGTTCTACGATCGCTTCTCGGTCTTAAATAATATACGGGCGGATCAGTAGATAATGCTCTGTCAACTTCATAAATGCTTAATGACCAAATTGGGTCTGTAGCTCGTCTTCTTGTGTCATTAGCAACTTCTCCAGGCTGATAAAGGTATCTAACAGTTTTGTTCATCAAAGTTAGATCTGGCTGACCAGGCTTTGAAACGGTAACAACAATCTGTTTCTTTTTAATAGCCTCAACTGGTTTTAATCCTGTAACTCTGGTTGGTTCTGAATTCATTTCCCTTAAAACTCGAGGCAGCCTAACAACCCATTCTGTATTAGTGGTTTCAGTAAAGAGTTCCTTTGAATACTGATAAGTGAATAATCTTTCTGCCAGTTGCCGATTAAAGTTTTCTACAATACCCTGTGATCTGTGCAATCCAACAACTCCTCTTCTAACAGTTACATTATGTTTTAACAAAAGCTGGTTAACAGTTCCTTTGAATTCAGACCCTTCATCGCATTGAATAAGTCTAGGGAACCTTAGAGGCCCTCTTGAATAAATCGCATTTAAGGCTTGAGCGACCTCAGCTGAATTTTTTGTCCTAAGAGCATGCGCGTCTTTAAACCTGGTAGCTATATCAATAACAGTAAGGGCATACCTGTATTTCTTTCTATATATTTTGTCATGGGGAAGATATAACAAATCTATTTGGTGTGTGTCATTTGGTCTGGAGTTTTCAAATTTTGGTCTTATTATTTTCTTCGGGGGTGAAAGATAGATTTGCCATACAGCTTGCTTCGATAACCATTGTTTAACTGTGTTTGCTGACAAGCCAGTCTTTTCTACTAGTTTATTAACTGCCGTCATCCCTTTCCAATATCCGGATTGAGAATAATATAATCTAGACAAACGCGAAGTCATATTTTATTTAGATTTATATTTTTGTTTAACGAGGTAATAAACTACTGTTATTCCAAACACAATTAAAATTAATTCTCCGGTCTCTGACATTGTAGGTGCAATGTTAGGTGTGTAGTAATCGGATAACACTGGTTGCTTTAATGAAGGTAGTGTCGTGCCAGTGAATAAATAATATTGGTGCAAAGCTTCATCAACGTCTTCGAATGTTTTATCAGCATGACCTTCTTCTTTCAATCTTGTATTAACAAAATCAAGCTGCATTAGTCTGTTTTTCTCGTATTCGGCCTGATCTTGTTGTAATTTTTCCATTGCTAAGTTATGCCGTTTTGATTCTTCTTTACTGTCCAGTTTTGAAAACAAATAATTTGATCCTGAAAAGGCTAAGGCATTTACAGCAGCAGAACCAAGCACCATTGCAGCACCAGCCATTTTTTTAATTTAGTTTTTTATTTTATTTGTATTTAAAATGAATTGTGATGACTTGTTAATGCAAGAAGCTATTAATGTTACAGCTACAGGTGTTGACAATGAGAAAAGAGACAGGCTGGTTGCATTAGTAGCTTCCGGAAAGTCAAAGTATTATCTCGGTGTTGACTTAACTACTGAACAAGTGCAAAGACTGAGGCCAGAAGACATCATTATATTACATAATAAATATGATAAAGTTCTCGGCGCTTTAATGGTTAAAAGTTTAGGGCGTTCGATTGTGAAGTTATATACCAAAGCTGTGTCGACCTTTGTTACTTTAGATTGTGAGAATGATTTATTTGATGATTTGATTAAAGATCCAGTTATTGTTAATGGGATTAGTGAGGTATCAAGAAATTTGTATTATAAGTTTGGAAGCTTGTTGACCCCATTTTCAGCCGGGCTAATTACTTTTCAACACATAAATTTCTCTGCTATTAAAAATGGACTCTTCCAATCCGGAGATGGAGAAGGAGACGGAGGTGAAGAATTCAGAGAATCAACAGAACCCAGTGACAGTCACTAAACAAAAGAGCCTAGGAAGAATTGCAGCTGGAAAGAAGTTAGCAGAATTTAACAAGTTACATAGATGGAACAAACAAACAAAAGCAAACATATTAACAAAAAAGGAATCACCAAAAGAAGAAACAATAATGCAACAAACATTAACAACAAATAAAGAAGAACCAATACAACCAATACAACCAGTACAATCTTCAAATAACATATATTATTTATGTATAGCCGGTGTAGTGGGTGCAAGTGGGTACATAATATATAAATACCGCCAAGGAAAAAATAAACAGAAACCCCCAAAACCACTTGTAGAAAAAGAAATTGAATTATCTCCATCGTTGAAGCCATCATTAGATGTGTTTTCAATGCAGTAATAATTTATTATTATTTTTTTATTATATATAAAAATGAGTGTACCATATGAACAAACAATTGTTAATCTTGGATACCATAGTGTTGTCTTAGTGGGCTTAAATACAGCTTATGCTATGATTGCAAAATCTCTTTTAAAAATGAAACCTATTGAATTAGGAAAAATGGATCTTTCATATGCTGGTAAACTGGTTGGTATCTTTTCATTATCGTTATTTACTCGGGACTATCTTGTTAAACAAAAGATCATTCCAGCAGATATTAATGTGTAATGTTATACAACCATAATGTAGAAGGGTTGTAATTTTTTTTGTTTTAACCAAAGACGCAAGATATACGAATATGTATTATATTTAGCAAATGCCGGATTCCCAGAGTGCTTTGGCACGCCTTTTAAAAAGCTCATAAAACAGCCAAAAATTGCAGTAAAAGGGTGTCAGAAAAACAAGGGCGCATAACGCTCATTATTGCTCTCTCTTCTGGGCATTTCCTATACCCAGCACATCACCAACAACGAAGTCCGACAGACACAAGCCATTGGACAACACGATGACCTGCTCACAGTGGTGAAAAAACGCAAACTCCAATGGTATGGCCACGTCACCAGATCATCAGGTCTTGCAAAGACCATCCTGCAAGGCACAGTGCAAGGAGGTAGAAGAAGAGGGAGACCGAAAAAGAGGTAGGAGGACAACATTCGAGAATGGACTGGTTTGACACTCAGCGAAACAGGGTTGCTGAGGACAGGGAAAGATGGAGTACGCTGGTTAAACGATCATCTGTGGTGCCCCTACGAACTCCGAGTTATGGGATAGGATAGGATAGGATAGGATAGGATAGGATCTTTAGATCTATCTAGATGCTTCGATCGATAGCAAACAAGCAACCCTAGAAGATTCTCCAATAATATCGACCAACGAAAATTATCAACATTATAACAAGCTTCTTCTAACAACAATGCAAAATCAAATCAAAGGTATATACACTCTGTTTAAGTGTTATTGAAAGCTTTGCGAAACATAACGATCTGATATAGCGTGCGCGTCTTACACGTACCATCGTGCGCGTTTCAACGTATAAGGTCGTTGGGGCACCACATAGGATCGTTTAACCAGCGTACTCCATCTTTCTCTGTTCTCAGCAACCTTCATGGCTTCGCTCAGTGTCACACAAAATAATATTGACTTTTGAGATTATCTTGACCTCTGGCTCCACATGAACATAATAATAATACAAAGATTTATTAAGCTCACATACATACACCAGCTCACTTCCTATATGAGCAGCACTTTTCAGTGCCTCCGCGTTTTGCTTGCTAAGGGAGCTTAAATATTTATGGAGCCTTATTTTTAAAGATTGTAATGATTTACTTTTCTTGACCTCTTCTGGTTGAGAATTCCACACGCTTGGACCAGAATAGGACAGAGATGTTTTAAATATGTCTAAGCGTGGTCTTGGAAATGTCAAATTATGTCGGAAAGATGAATAACGAAATAATAACTTGCTAAAAAGTGCTTTTAAAGAAGCAGGAGCTCTATTGTTAATTATTTTATACATTAAAACGGCTTTATTATAATTTAGGTGTTTGTTATGTGGGAGCATGCCAGCTATTGTTATTTTTGAATCGATTGTGATGGAAGAGTTGGGAAAACTAATTTTGCAGCTCTGCGGTGAATAGAATTTTTTTTTTTAACAAGGTATCACTGCAGCTGCCCCATATTATTGATGCATAATCAATGTGAGGTTTGATATGAGCATTATAAAAAAGTTTTTTAGCATATGCAGTTATGATAGATTGAAAGTTAGACAACATAAATAATTTTGTTGAGAGAGATTTACAAAGATTTTCAATGTGTGAATGCCAACAGAATTTGTTATCTATGATTATGCCCAAAGGTTTATGACTTTCAACCAGTTTGATACTTTTTCCATTTACCACTAAATCAAGTTTTGTTGTTGTTGTATCTTATTCATCAGATTAACATAAGTTGTACTGATTAAATCAAGATCTAAATCAAGAGAAAGCAGAGCCCGCTGATGCGCTTATCTAGTTGTTATTAACATTGCTTTTGATTTAGTTGGATTCAGTAACATATGGTTTAAACTGCACCAATCAGCAACTGTTAAGGGCACATTGTAGAGATTGCAAAATTTCAGCTACGTTGCTGCCTTGATTTTGTAATATATCGTCGGCTAACATATGACATTCAACAGAATTATCTGCGAGATGTAAAGTAAATCGTTAATATAAATACAAAATAAAACAGGGCCTAAAACAGATCCTTGAGGAACTCCATGCTTGATTTGGGCTATAAAGGAATTTTTACCATGGAGATGTATGAATTGCGTCTGTTGACTAATATAACATGAATGAAACATTCCAAGGAACCAGAGCAATTAAGATAAAGTTCAAGCTTTTGAAGCAGTATGTAGTGACTATGGCACAATAACACTCAAATGAAATAAAATTCATCATCGGAACTACACTATGTATTACATCATAGAAAATTCCACAGTTTAGAAGATTTGACAAGCTGACCAGCTTGTACAGCGTCTACTGACCTACCACAGTGTGTTGCATACGTGTGTGTGTGTGGGCATGTATAAACGACGTTACTCTGATATATACTTGAAACTCTACATACTTTCTTTTTACTTTTTTTGACGGCCCCGTTATTTTGACATTAAAATAGTGTTCCGGTAGGGTTAGGGCTGTGTTAGGCTTAGTGTTAGGTTAAGGGTTAGGGTTAGGGTTAAGGTTCGGGATAGCTTCAAAAAATGGAAAATGTCAAAATAATGTCAAAAAAGGGGAAGTCCGAAGTGTGTCAAAATAATGTATGTAGAGTTTCACAACAGTCATCACAACGTCATTTCTACAAAAATATGTATGTGTGTGTGTGTGTGTGTGTGTGTGTGTGTGTGTGTGTCTGTGTGGAGTGTAAGGATGGGGTATTTCTTCCTCCACCATAACTATGTATATGTTCATGTTGGTTTTATGATTGGACATCAATTGCTTTATCATTTTTCAATGTACCATTTTGTATTTTATGTGTGACTGCATGAGAATGCGCCTATCAACAGCGCAGAATTAAATCAAAAGTAAATACACGCTATAGAAAACAAAATATTCGTAACTATTGTGCGCCTTTCAAACAAAACACCATCAATATCTATCATGCATCAATCATGCCAATAACCAGAAAATTTTGAAATTTTATGGTCATTTTGTGGCTAGTATATGTTGATCCTGTACTGCCATTTATATCCCCAAAATAGAAGAGAAAAGGCCATATGAAATACTCCTTATGAAGCTTGCAATATTCTACATGAAAATCAGTGCCCAAAAAAACCTTAGATTGCATTAAATTGCAAATACTTTGATCTTGACCTTGATTTGACTCCAAATGGACACATGTACGAACAAATAAACTACAGCAAAACTTGTATTAACAAAAAAAGTGACCTAGTGATGACTGTCTCCTGACCTGATGCTCAGGCATGATCAAAGATGGGGGCGCAACTCTGTTTGCGACCAGCAGTGCACAACTCTCTCTCAACTTTTTATTATTTCAGTATCTCTTACTGTGTTTCCAGTGTTCTTATTTTGTATAGTGGTGTTTGAGTGATTGTTGAGCATAAATGTAGTGTAAGTGTGAAGTAAAAGTGTTGGATTGTACCTACCTACGAAATTTTCCCACCGGCGGTGAGTGACGGTTTTGCCGGGTCTGTGGCGCCATGTTTGTATACGTTAGCATAAGCCTATTTGTATGGCGTCTGTAGTTCGCTACACTAGGACTCAGCTTCTTAGCTTAAACAAGCCTACATCGCGCTCTGACTCATTTGATCTCTCCTTCCTTCGCAACCCGGACTTTCGTTCTCTCCGTTGTAGAAAAAGAGGGAAGCGTGGTGGGGTAACAACTCGTATGAGAAAACGTCATCTGCGTCTCCCCCTCCCCTCCATTGTGTTAGGAAATGCCCAGTCACTCAACAACAAGTGCGACGAACTAGCAGCATGCTGCAGGTTTATGAACGAATTCCGTGAGGCGAATCTAGTCTGCCTGACAGAAACGTGGCTTAAAGATTCAATGCCCGACCCCGACATCCCTGGGTTCACAGTGTATAGGTGTGACAGGGTGCAAGAAATTACCAACAAAAGTAAAGGCGGTGGTGTGTGTGTAATAGTCAACAGTGCTTGGTGCAGTAACGTCACAGTAAAAGAAAGTCTGTGCACTCCGGATTACAAACTTCTCAGTATTGCCCTATGCCCCTACTACTTGCCTCGAGAATTCGGACAAATCTTTGTAAGTGCAGTTTACATCCACCCAAACGCTAACTGTAAGAATGCTGCGGACAAACTTTACCAGCTTTACCATCGACTTGCGACCGAATCACCCGATGCCCCCTGCCTCTTCATGGTGGATTTCAACAGCTGCAGCCTGAAAAAGTGCTGCCCACTCTGAGGCAGTATGTCAGTTGTGTTACATGCAACAACAAAACAATCGACTTGTGCTACGGCAATATTCCGGGCGCTTACAAGTCCAAGCCCCTTCCCAATCTGGGCCGCTCGATTCACCAAATGGTTCATCTGGCCCCTATCTACCGTCAGAGAGTAAAGCAGCAAAAGCCCACCACAAGAACAACCAAGGTGTGGACCACAGAGGCAGCGGAGACACTCAACGGCTGCTTCGAGTGCACGGACTGGAGCGTCCTCCATGAGGGCGTCTCTCTGGACGAGGCAACCGAGGTCGTCAGTGACTACATCCGCTTCTGCGAAGACCTAGTAATGCCAACCAAGCAGGTGAAGAGCTACGCCAGCTCCAAACCCTGGGTGACGACAGAGCTAAAACAACTGCTGCGCGAGCGGCATGCCGCACTCAAGGCTGACGACATCCCCACCATGAAGGTACTACAGCGGCGGCTTAACAATAAGATTAGACAAGCCAAGCGGAAGTACACCGCCAAGCTAGAGGACAACCTCAGGCAGAGCAACGCACGTCAGGTCTGGCAGAACATCACCACTATCACCGGCTACAAGTCGAAGAGCAGTGGGCTACCTACCAACAACGGGGACCAACTGGCCAATGACCTCAACAGATTTTACGCCCGCTTTGATGGCCACGACTTCCACGCTGAGCAGCAACAAGCGCTACACAGGACCCAGGAGCGTGAGGCCATCCCTATCACTGTCAAAGAAGAAGGTCCGGGGTCTCTTCAAGAGGCTGAACGCCCGTAGCGCCCCGGGGCCTGACCACATCAGCAGCAATCTCCTCAAAAAGTGCCACGACTCTCTCTCCCCCGTCTTCACCACTCTCTTCCAACGCTCCTTCGATGAGGGCCACGTTCCACTCCTGTGGCGCACATCGACCCTCGTCCCAGTGCCAAAGAAGAAATCCCCGAAGGAGATGAACGATTACCGGCCTGTGGCACTCACATCTGTGCCCATGAAGTGCTTAGAGCGAGTGGCACTTCAGCAGCTAAGAGTCGAGACTGCAATTCATCAAGACTCGCTGCAGTTCGCCTACTGCCATGGCCGCAGCACAGAAGACGCCGTGCTGACGCTGCTTTATCACCTCCAGCAGCACCTCGACAAGCTCGGCACGTACGCGCGGGTTTTGTTTGTGGATTTTTCCAGCGCCTTTAACACCCTGCAGCCCCACCTCCTCACAGACAAGCTCTTGACCATGGACGTCAACCCCACCCTCATCACATGGATCCAGTCCTTTATGACCGAGCGTCCGCAAAGGGTGAGGGTTGGCAGCTCTCTCTCCTCTGTCTTGGTGACCAACACCGGTGCTCCGCAGGGCTGCGTGTTGTCACCAGTTCTCTTCACTACCTACACCGCCGACTGCCGCTCCACTGACCCACGCCGCAACATCCAGGTGAAGTTCGCCGATGATACGTCCCTCTCTGGGCTGGTGAACCCCGACGGCGACGAGCAGTGCTACAGGAGCGCGGTCGGCGAGCTGGTGGACTGGTGCGACCGCAACTTCCTGCACCTCAACGTCACTAAAACAGAGGAAATGATCATCGACTTCCGCCGACAACTACGTGACCACGAGCCACTTACCATCAAGGGCAAACCTGTGCGACGTGTCCACAGTTACAAGTACCTGGGGACCGTCATCGACGACAAGCTGGACTGGTCACCCAACGTCGACATCATCTGCAAGAAGGCCAGCCAGCGACTATTCTTCCTCCGGAAGCTGAGGCAGTTCAGAGTGAACAACACCATCATGTTCCTCTTCTACCAGTCAGTCATCGAGAGTGTCGCCCTCTATAACCAGCTGTCCTATTTCAGCTCCGCCAATGAGGGCGACACGGATCGTCTTGAAAAAATCGCCATCCATGCCTCCCGGCTGATGGGGAGGGATGTGCAGTCGCTGGCTGGCGTCCACGAACGCGCTTCCATCACCAAGCTGCGTCGCATCTGCAACAACGAGGCGCATCCCCTGCATGACGCAGTCGCTGCCTGTGTCTCCCGGCGCAGCGAGGGGCGCTTCCTCTCTATGAAGTGTCGCACGACGCGCTTCAAGAATTCATACCTTCCAACAGCCATCCGACTGGCAAACAACACGCTCTGCGGACAGCGATAAGAATGCTAACCCTTGTAATAAAGGAGGCAATTTGCTTTCGTGCAATATATCTGCTGCAAACAATTATATGAGAATATGGTGCTCTTTTCTTATTCAATTTTGACTAGAGATTTTATCAATTAGTTAATTTGGTTGTTGTTCTTGTTATTATTATTATTTTTATTTTTATTAATTTTGTTCCCCGAGATTATCATGTAGCTTCGTTTTGTATTTTTTTAGTTGGTATTATTATTAGTTGTAGTAGTATTGTTATTATTATTATCATTATTATCATATATTAATTATTAGTTGTCTGTTGGTGCTACTGTATTATTATTATTATTATTATTATTATTATTAGTTGTAGTTGCATTGTTATTATTATTATTTTTATAATTATTCTAATGATTATGATTATTATTAATATTATGATGCTTATTTTGTATTATTATTCTTATTATAATGATGATGATGATGATGATGATGATGATTATTATCTAGGATGGATCTAAGGCATGGAAGAATGGGTGAGTGTTGTAGTTGTGTATACATATACTGTGGAATAATTATCTGTGTGTTAAATGTGTACGCATGGGTATGTGGCTGGTTATCTGTTTATGCATGTGTGTTAGTGTTTATAGATTTGTATTTTGGTATGGAAGTTGTTTTTGATAGTATATCAAATGTATCAATATTGTATGTCTATGTTTGTAATAATTTTGATGTTGTTATCTCCTTCCTTATTGCACTGCTAAACAAATATCCATGCCTTGTGTTTGGACAATAAAGAATCTTGAATCTTGAAATAACCCAATACTATTGGTCAAATACTATTTCACTGTATGATGACCAATCAATTTTTTGGGGGGTTGTTTTTGTAAGGGCTAAAATCACCATCTTCAAGATCAACGCAAAATTGAACATATATGATAAATCAATATTATCTCTTTTTTATTTCTCATAGTTTAGGGTCAAGGTCATTTTAAAGCCAGGAGAAGAAGAGGGAAGGAGAGGGGGGAAGTGGAAAGGAGGGATGGGTTGGAGGCAGGTAGGATGTGCAGGTTCATAAATTAAGCAACTTTACCTATACAAAAATAATAGTCTTGTTTAGGCATGAGTGGGAGTGGGGAGGAGTATTGGGATGGGAGGCAAGGACAGCTAGCTAGTTTTTAGTGTATTAAGAACTTATAAATTATTTTACAAAATGTCTGGTGTGTTTATTGTTGTTTTGCTTGCACATGCATGTACTGTCTGTGTTTTCAAGAGTGTGTGTGTTTGTGTGTGTGTGTGTGTGTGGGTGGGTGTGTGTGTGTGTGTGTGTGTGTGCGTATGTTAATCCCGACTTCAGCAGACAATCGCGCGATACACCCCCACGTTGTGCTGACCTCAAAATTCAGCGGACGTCCGCTGAAATTTTCCTTTTGTGGAAGAGCTTTTCTCAGCTAAAATAAGGACCTGGCAAAATTTCAGTGAAAAAAAAAAAAGTCCTCACAAAATTACTTTACGAACCAGTGTGTATATTTTTGATACACACGACCCCCCTCTCTCTCCAAAACGGGGTATACACACGGGTCCGCTCTTGTATGGGATGTTTCTCTCTTTGTGTGTATCCACAATGCCTAGCGTCATCAAAGATGGCGTCGTTTTGAAGGATTCCACACGGCGATGAATTGAATGCAAACGTGGGGTGAGAATTTGTAAGTATTTTCAGTTTGTTTTTTCATATCCAACAGATCCAATTGCTATGAGTTTTCAAAATTCGAAATTCTAAAAAATCTATGCACTAGCTCCAACTGGAAGGTCGTTTTACTTGCTGTTTCTGCAGTGTACTAGTATCATCACACTACTCTGCGCATTATGACTATATGTAGATCCAAACAGGTTGAATTTGTGTAAAACTTTTGGTCAGTGAGAAAAAATGTTTTGTTTGCCTCACCCATATACAGTAATAGTATAGTAGTATAATAGTGATGGCATCATAGGCTATCACTGTATTCAGCAGACCTTGTTACGTGCATGACAACACATAATTTATTATTACAAGGGTATGTTTTGAAGCATTAGTGATGTGATGAATTTGCCTGCCAAAGGATGATATTGAAACAATACATGCCTTAGTAACGGAATAAAATTTTAATATGGTTCATGTATGAAATTCCCACCTTGTTTGAAAATAAAATGATGATATAGGTAGTACTTTTGAGGTGTACCTACTCTGCTTTTATGTTAACGCCTTTGCGAGTCTAAAGCAGCAGAACAAGTTACAGATGTGTTTACTAACTTTTTTCCTGCTGGTCTGAGGAAGCTAGCAAACATCGATAAATTTAAAGCAGAACTGAAAACCTAATTACTAATGCCTGGTCTTTTGATTATCTTAGGCCTATTTGTATTCCCTTCCCCGCCCCCATTCCCCCTATCCTCAATTGATAGCATCATATGATTTTGGATGTGTGTTTTGTTATTGAAATTATGTGTTTTTGTCGTTTTTTAGATCTGTACTTCAGTGTATATATATTATGTTGTGTAAAAGGGATATTGAACGAATGAGCATTGAGTCTTTTTTGGGATCTGTACTATATAAATGTAATTTATTATTTTTAGCAGAAGTAGTAGTAGTAGTAGTAGTATTGATGGATCCACTCAGTTTGGCACCAATATCCAAATGTTCTTGAACTGAACCTGGAAAGATCACTCTAGACATAGGCCCCAGGGCTAAGAAAACTGGATTTGACAGCATTGGCACACATGCATTCTTTCAGCTAGGATAGGCCAGGGTCCCACTCACTCCCCCCCCCCCCCCCCCCCCCCCCTAAAAAATAAAAGGAAACAAAAAAAACAACCACAAAACAAACAAAATGTGGGATAATTAACCAAACAGTTTAAATTGCACCCAAATCCTCTCCAAACTTTGGTCATTTTGAACTGGGACATAATGTTTAGGGTAAACCTACATTAAATCACAACCCTGTTAGCCAATACATTATTTTGTTAGTATTAGCCAATGTTAAGTTTTGCAAGTACGGTGAGAGAAATTTCTTTTTATTAGTGTCCATCTTCTGCTGCTTGGTGTTTAAAGTAATAGTAATAGACAGACCAAATTAAGTTTTCTATCACCAAGCGCATTAAAGGGCCTAGGTAAATATTCATAAAGGTGGTGCGGTGGTGTGGATGGGGGCCGAGCAAAGACATGCCCATAGATCTTCGTGAATATCACAATATGTCTAACTGCAAATACCTTGCTAACAAATTCCAGTTAAGGGTCAATTAGAAAATAAAGTGCTTACTACGGAAATCAATATTCCTATCCTATCTCGCAACTCGAAAGTCGTTGGGGCACAATTGATGATCCTTTAACCAGCGTACTCCATATTTCTCTATCCTCAGCAACCCTCATGGCTTCACCCAGTGTCAAGACAGTCCATTCTCGAATGTTGTCCTCCCACCTCTTTTTCTGTCTCCTTGCACCGTGCCTTGCAGGATGGTCTTTGCAAGGCTTGACGCTATGTTGACGTGGCATCGGATTTTCCCTTTCTTCACCACTCTGAGCATCTCATCGTGTTGTCCAATGACTTGTGTGATGGTCTGTCGGACTTCGTCATTGGTGATGTGCTGGGTATGGGTCCAGGTAGGAATAAACTCAAATCTGCATAGAAATTAGATTTTTGACATTGCAAAAATGAATAAAATTTCCTTTACAATGGGTCAATCCTTCTGCAGTTTTTACTGCCACAATCGTTCTTTCTTTTAATTTTATTGAAGAGTATTACAACTGTCAGCAAATATTTTTAGAAGTATTTCACAAATTCATCATGCAGTGTGTCACACAAGCCATTGGACAACATGATGACCTGCTCACAGTGGTGAAGAAACGGAAACTCCAATGGTATGGCCACATCACCAGATCATCAGGTATTGCAAAGGCCATCCTGCAAGGCACGATGCAAGGAGGTAGAAGAAGAGGGAGACCGAAAAAGAGGTGGGAGGACAACATTCGAGAATGGACTGGTTTGACAGTGAGCGAGGCCATGAGGGTTGCTGACGACAGGGAAAGAGGGAGTGCGCTGGTTAAACGATCATCTGTGGTGCCCCTACGACCTCCGAGTTACAGGATAGGATAGGATAGGATAGATTTCACAAATGCTTGTTTTAAGGAAGTGTATCAAAACTGTCCTCAGTTTTTATTTTATTAATATGTATCACAACTGTCCTCAGTTCTTCTTTTAAGGATATGTATCATAATTGTCCTCGTCTTTGCTTTTAAAGATGTGTATCATAACAGTCCTAATTTCTTCTTTTTAGTGTATCATAACAGTCATCAGTTATTCTTTTAAACCTATCCTATCCTATCCTGTCCCATAACCCGAAGGTCGTAGGGGCACCACAGATGATCGCTTAACCAGCATACTCCATCTTTCTCTGTCCTCAGCAGCCCTCATGGCTTCGCTCAGTGTCAAACCAGTCCATTCTCGAATGTTGTCCTCCCACCTCTTTTTCGGTCTCCCCCTTCTTCTACCTCCTTGCACTGTGCCTTGCAGAATGGTCTTTGCAAGACCTGATGATCTGGTGACGTGGCCATACCATTGGAGTTTCCGTTTCTTCACCACTGTGAGCAGGTCATCGTGTTGTCCAATGGCTTGTGTGATGGTCTGTCGGACTTCGTCGTTGGTGATGTGTTGGGTATAGGAAATGCACAGAAGTCTTCTGTAGCACCTCATCTCCATGCTTTGTATTCTTCGTTGGAGATCTGCTGTGAGGGTCCATGCTTCGCAAGCATATAGGAAGATGGAGATGACCAGAGAGCGCAGCAGTCTTACTTTGGAATGTAGACTGATGGTTCTGTCTTTCCAAATGGGCTTCAACCTTGTCAGGGCAGCAGTTGTTTGTGCGATCCTGGAGAGGACTTCCTGTCGAGACCCATTGTCTGACACAATGGCTCCTAAATATTTGAAGCTGTGCACTGTGTTGAGGGATTGGCCTTGTACTTTGATGTCCGTGTTGATGCCATTGGTGTTGTTGGTCATCATTTTGGTCTTCTCTGCACTTATTTCCATTCCATAAGCTCTGGAGGTGGTGTCAAGCCTCTGTACAAGCTGTTCAAGTTCTTGTTCCTCTCCAGCCAATCCATCAATATCATCCGCAAAACTAAGATTGGAGATTGCTCTGCCCCCTATGTTGACTGTGCCTTCGTGATCTGCAAGAGCATCTGACATGATGCGCTCTAGGAAGATGTTGAAGAGTGTTGGAGAGAGTAGGCATCCTTGACGCACACCTTTTAAACAGGTTTATTATAATTGTCTTTAGCTCTTCTTTTAAAGAGGTGTACCATAACTGTCCTCAGTTCTTTTTTTAAGGGAAATGTATCATACCTGTCCTCGGTTCTTCTTTTAGGAATGTGTATCATAACTGTCCTCAGTTCTTCTTATAAAAAGATGTATCATAATTGTATTCTTCTTTTAAAGAGGTGTATGATAAATGTCCTCAGTTCTTCTTTTAAACAAATTAAAGGGGCGTATCGTAACTGTCCTCAGTTCTTTTTTAGGAATGTGTATCATAACTGTTTTCAGTTTTTTCTTTTAAGGATGTGTATCATGACCGTCGTCAGTTCTTCTTTTGTGGATGTGGTCTCAGTATTTATTATCTTCCAAGTGTTTCCTCAAACCTCATTTATATTTGAAGTACTGATTTCAACCTATACAATTACCAGACCTTAAATGACAGTGTTCCTAGGTTGTGTTTTTGTTTAATCCTTACATATTTATATCACATAATTATGTTGTCTGCTCTGTCTTCATTGCAACTTATTATTATTATTATTATTATTATTATTATTATTATTATTATTATTACACAGCTAGGAGAAGAGGCTGATGATGAAGATGACCATGAAAGACGACTTCGAGCGAAAAGAAAAGGATCTGTTGGTAAGTGAAATTAACTTTTCTGAATTTCTGGTGAAGTGAGTTCCATAGACTCTATTTTGTTGTTTACGCATCCTTACAACAGAGTCTCTTTGACTAGATCTCATTTAATATCCTGCACTGGTAGGAAGGAACTCAAATTTTAACACATGTAATGTTTCTATACTTTATTTTTCAAGATATTTTATTTTTGACATTGCAAAATTGAATATAAATTCCTTTACAGTGGAGGTGGAAGGGCAATCCTTCTGCAGTTTTTAATGTCTCAAATGTTCTCCATTCTTCTTTTATTGAAGTGTATTACAACTGTCAACAAGTTTTCTTTTATGAAGTGTTTCACAAATGCTTGTTTTAAGGAAGTGTATCAAAACTGTCCTCAGTTTTTATTGTATTATTATGTATCCCAACTGTCCTCAGTTCTTCTTTTAAGGATGTGTATCATAATTGTCATCGTCTTTGCTTTTAAAGATGTGTATCATAAGTCCTAATTTCTTCTTTTTAGTGTATCATAACTGTCCTCAGTTCTTCTTTTAAACAGGTTTATTATAATTGCCCTTAGCTCTTCTTTTAAAGAGGTGTACCATTACTGTCCTCAGTTCTTTTGTAAGGGAAATGTATCATAACTGTCCTCAGTTCTTATAAAAAAGGTGTATCATAATTGTATTCTTCTTTTAAAGAGGTGTATGATAAATGTCCTCAGTTCTTCTTTTAAAGAGGCGTTTCGTAATTGTCCTCAGTTCTTTTTTTAGGAATGTGTATAAGTGTTTTCAGTTCTTCTTTTAAGGATGTGTATCATGACCGTCCTCAGTTCTTCTTTTTTGGATGTGGTCTCAGTATTTATTATCTACCAAGTGTGCCCTCAAACCTCATCAGATAGTTTTGAAGTACTGATTTCAACCTATACAATTACCAGATCTTAAATGAGTGTTCCTAGGTTGTGTTTTTGTTTAATCCTTACATATAATTTATATCACATAATTATGTTGTCTGCTCTTTCTTCATTGCAACTAATTATTATTATTATTATTATTATTATTATTATTATTATTATTATTATTATTATTATTACACAGCTAAGAGACGAGGCTGAGGATGAAGATGACCATGAAAGACGACTTCGAGCAAAAAGAAAAGGATCTGTTGGTAAGTGAAATTAACTTTTCTGAATTTCTGGTGAAGTGAGTTCCATAGACTCTATTTTGTTGTTTACGCATCCTTACAACAGAGTCTCTTTGACTAGATCTCATTTAATATCCTGCACTGGTAGGAAGGAACTCAAATTTTAAAACGTGTAATGTTTCTATACTTTATTTTTCAAGATATTTGATTTTTGACATTGCAAAATTGAATATAAGATCCTTTACAGTCAAGGAGGAAGGGCAATCCTTCTGCAGTTTTTAATGTCTCAAATGTTCTTTTATTGAATTGTATTACAACTGTCAACAAGTTTTCTTTTATGAAGTGTTTCACAAATGCTTGTTTTAAGGAAGTGTATCATAACTGTCCTCAGTTTTTTCTTTCATTAATGTGTATATATAACTGTCCTCAGTTTTTTTCTTTCATTAATGTGTATATATAACTGTTCTCATTTCTATCAAAACTGTCCTCAGTTCTTCTTTTAAGTGTATCATAAGTGTCCTCAGTTCTTCTTTAAAGAAGAATGTGTATTATAAATGTCCTCAGTTCTTCTTTAAAGAAGAATGTGTATTATAAATGTCCTCAGTTCTTCTTTAAAGAAGAATGTGTATTATAAATGTCCTCAGTTCTTCCTTTGAAAATGTTGTGTATCATAACTGTTCTCAGTTCTTATTTTAAGGAAGTGTATCATAAGTGTCCTCTGTTCTTCTTTAAAGAAGAATGTGTATTATAACTGTCCTCAGTTCTTCTTTTCAAGATGCATATCATAACTTTCCTCAGTTCTTCTTTTAAGAAAGTGTATCATGACTGTCCTCAGTTCTTTTATTAATGTGTATTATAATTGTTCTCAGTTCTTCTTTTAAGAATGTGTATCATAACTGTCCTCAGTTATTCTTTTAAGAAAATGTCATAAGTGTCCTCTGTTCTTTTTTAAAGAAATTAGTATCATGACTGTCCTCGGTTCTTTAATGGAGGTGTTCTCAGTATTTACTCTCTTCCAGGTGTATCCTCAAACGTCATCTATTTTTAAAGTACTGATTTAAACCTTTACAGTAACCAGACATTAAATGACAGTGTTCCAAGTTTTTTTGTTTGTTTAATCCTCACATATTTATACCAGATAATTATGTTGTCTGCTTTTTCTTCATTGCAACTACTTATGATGTTGATGATGATAATGATGATGATGATGATTATTATTATTATTATTGCTATTATTGTTATTGTTAGTAGTAGTAGTAGTAGTAGTAGTAGTAGTAGTATCATTATGAATGTGCATTATAATTGTCCTCAGATCTTCTTGTAAAGAGGTTTATCATTATTGTCCTTAGCTCTTCTTTTAAAAAGGTGTACTATAACTGTCCTCAGTTCTTTTTTGTTAAGGAAGTGTATCATAACTGTCCTCGGTTCTTCTTTTAGGAATGTGTATCATAACTGTCCTAATGTCTTTTTTCAGGCGAGCTTAAAAGGCGGTTCCTGATGTAATCTTTGATGTTCCTCTATGACCGGGAAGAAAGAACGGCACTTTACTTTGAATTTCTTCAATCTCACATTTGCCTGGAAGTGATCTCCTTACAAAGAGGATCGAAAATTCTCTTGCCACTGCATCCTGCTCCTCATCTGTCCACTTTCGGCGCTTGACTTGTCTTTTGGAGTCGTAAATATTTGCAACATCATATTATAATACAAAAGAAGGCAGTTCCAAATGTCAGTGCTCGGCTGGACAAAAGTTGGGACTTTACTCCATACCTTTATCAGCTATTCTCGGGAAGAGAATGTACTATTCATATGATATGTAACAAGCAACTGTAGTTTTTTTTCTATTTTAAATCCTGCGGACTTTCCGTTTCTTAGTTTGTGTTTTAACGTCCACAAAGGTGATACCGAAACTCTGCTTTGACAGGTTAATGTCCTCTCACATTGGAAGAAAAATAATAAAATACTGAGGACACCTCCATAACAGAACTGAGGACAGTCATGATACACTTCCTTAAAAGAAGAACTGAGGACAGTTACGATAAACTTCCTTATAAGAAAAAACTAAGGACTGTTATGATACACTTTCTTAAAACAAGCATTAGTTAAAAGACTTGTTGACAGTTGTAATACACTTCAACAAAAGAAGAAAGGCAAACATAATTGAGATCTAGTCAGAGACGCTGTGGTAACAATGTGTAAACAACACCGTGGGGTCTCTGGATCTTACTGCAGCATAAATTGAGGAACCATCAGGTCATTTTCTATTCACTCGAAGCAGCCTCTCATGGTCATCTTCACCCTCTTTTAGCTCTGTAGTAGTAGTAGTAGTAGTAGTAGTAGTAGTAGTAGTAATGATAATATTGATTCAGCTCTTTGTAGTCTGATGGACTCTATTAAACAATGAATAACTAACATATATCATCATCGAGTAACAGCAGACATTACGACAGACCTTTGTGTGTGTGCTTTTTAAAATAAATTTTATTTTTAAATTACATGGAATTATGTCTATGTACTTGCTCCAAAATCTACATTGTTCACATTTTTGCAAACCTCTCCATAAGATAAGTTTTAAATAGTACAAAAATAAGAGTTTAAAAAATGTCTGTCCAGTCTATGCAAAACGTTTTTTGTCAGTGTCATCAGTTGTTATTGTTAAACTAGAAAACAAGCTTCACATACTGTGGATTTTGTGCATTGAAAAGGCGTGCATGTTTATTACGTCAGGTAGGCTTGCCAACTGTAGAATCTTTCATAAGTTCTTTTGTAAGCATTATTATGCTGACATTACCTTCAGTACTTCAAATCCTCACATTAGCAAACTATTGTGTGATTGCTGGATATGTGAGGCCAATGCCTTGAGAAGCTCTCTTAGCTTAAAAGTGTGTTGTATAAGAGCAGTCTCATTCTTTGTTTACTTGTAATTGCAGCTTGTCAATGTCATAAATTGTTACTGTTAAACTAGAAAACAAACTTCACATACTGTGGATTTTGTGCATCGATTTATCGTCAGTCACTCATTGTTGAAGTATATTTCAGTTTTTGAGAGTGTTAGGTTTTGAACATTGACTGGTTATGTTTTCAGTTTAGATTGAAAGTTCAGATTTGTTATGTGTCATATTTTGTTTGCAAAATTGAGAATCTTTTCTAAGTTCTTTGTGAGCATTACATCTCAATTTTGGGGAACTGAAAAGAAAAAGTAAACAAAAGAACATGACATCTTTATTGCTTTCGTCTCTGTTAGTAGTACTACTGAGTTAGTACAGACTGGATGAAAAAACTAAAATAAAATGTAATATTAAAAGTGTTAACATTGTCTTTCCTGTTCAGAAAGTGTCGTATATCTACATAAAACCAGATGTTCTTTTGCACTGTGTACACATGCACGCACAATGTAATAATAATTTTTCTGTCTACATCTGGGTCCTCTCTCTCTCTCTCTCACGGTCTGTCTGTCTTTCTCTCTCTGTCCCAACCAGTAAAACTTAGGTTGATCTGATAAATAAAACATTGATACAACTCTCTCTCTCTCTTTCTCTATCTGTCTGTCTGTCTGTCTGTCTGTCTCTCTCTCTCTCTCTCTCGGTCTGTCTGTCTCTCTCTGTCCCAACCAGTACAACTTAGGTTGATCTGTTAAATAAAACATTGATACAATAAACAGGGATGAAAAGTGGGTAAGCCAAAAAAGCCTGAAATTTTTTTTTTCCGGTCAGGGTCTAGGGGCCGCCGTAAGGCCCCTGGTCAGGTCCAGGGGCCGCCGTAAGGCCCCTGGTCAGGTCCAGGGGCGAAGCCCCAGTGGGTGGCCTGGGGGGTGAATCCCCCCATACGCTGAACGCTTCATAGCATTTAAAACCCAAAAAGAATGGTTTTAGTTAGAGATCAAAGAATATTCAAGTGTTATTGGTGGCTATCACGTAGATCCAGTGCCTTAACTATATGTATATGTAAGGGAAGTAATTTGTTACGGAAATAGCGGGATAAAAGAACCCTAATCCTACCCCTAACCCATAAAATAAAGTTTTACTTCACATATTAATATGTGTGGTACCGCGTTGTTATTCAATCAAATTATTATTTTTCAAATTAATTTAATTCTAATGACACCAAAGCTTACATTATCCTGTTCTTTCCATACCTAATTACGTCCCTTAGTTAGAGGCATTGGATGTACATGCCGTAATTTTAATGGCAGTTTAATTTGATTATTCAAATGGCTTTTAAAAACAAAATTATGATATTTTGGACTAACTTGGTATTGTAGCATTACTTTGACTGACTGTGAAAGAGAGGGGCAGATATAACGGGAGGGTGCTTTTTTTTCCAAAAAGAATTGTTGCTGCTGAGGTTATATTTTCTTTAGGTGTATAATTTATTTATTTCGAATTGTATGTTACTGTATGTTAATTTGGTCAGTGACCTTATTAGTTATAGGGTCTTTTGACAATTTTTTTTTATAATTACAGTATTATTATTTTTTCTTTATTATTATTAATATTATTATTACTATTGTCAGGTTTTATTTTTTCCCCAATTGATAGAATTATGGCTGTTAAGGTTATATTTTCTTTTGATGTTATCTATTTCTTTATTTAGAATTTTGTGTTACTACTGTATATTAATTTGGTCAGTGAGGTTACGACAAATCAATAGTAATATCTATACAATTTTAGTTTGCAAACAAATTTATATTTTTGGCAAAGTGTTTAAAAACTTTTTCTTTACAAAATTCAACATAGTCATACTCATATATTCATTGGGGGCAGTGAGGTCTGGTGCTGAACGTCCCGCTCACCAAGGGGAGTGATGTTCAATTAATTACCTCTCACTCTCCAGATGTAGTGATAGCCGCGGAACCACTGTCTGGCCAAGCTGGCAGGAGGTTACTTGCATATGGCCTCTCCTACATTAATGTGTCCATAGCAGCACCCACTACTGGTCTACCAGTTTGGTGCCCCTGTTACCACCAAGCCTGCTATGGGGGCGACTGAGTACCTGGCAGGATAACCAGGCGGGGCTGGATGAGATGGGCCACATCCAGTCTTGTGCACGGCCTCGAGAAGGAAAACTCGCTAAAACCGAATGTCCCAACGAAGACGGAGTGCTGCTGACTATACCCCCTGGGTATTGTGTGGGAGTCCAAACGAGCGCACACGCTACCAGAAAAATGGACAATGCCTCAGATGGATATTTCGACATGGTGTCGTCCCCGTGGACCAAAGCCAGGCGGGGACGGTGCCGGGCCCTCTGCCTCAAAGGGGCCCGCCTTAGCGACTGGCGGCTCTGCTGACCTGCGAACCAGGGGGAGGCAGAGTAGAGCGACTGGTCCACAACCAACAGCTGTGACAGGCCTACGTGTGGTGCAGTGGAATGCGGAAGGCATCCAGAACAAGAAACCAGAGCTTCAAGCCTTCCTAAGAGACAACAAGATAGATGTCATCTGCATCCAAGAAACCCATCTCACAGAAACCCGGAGATTCTTTGTCAGAGGTTACGACACCTACAGGCGAGACAGACCCTCAGGGCACAAAGGCGGAGTCATGACCCTCGTCCGACAAGGAATCCCCTCAGTGCTTACAGCGCAGACAACCGGAGAACTAGAGCTCCTGACAATTCAACTCTTTCTTCAGGGAGAAGAACTTTTCATCAGCAACTGCTACAGCCCTACAACATCGAGGCTTGACCTGCACACCATCCAGGCAGCAGAAGAGAGGCATCTTATCACCGGCGACTTCAACAGTCACTCACCGGCTTGGGGCTACAGCACAACGGACTCCAGGGGAGAAGAAGTCCAGGACTGGATGATGGACAACGAGCTGATCCTGATCAACCAACCAGAGGACAAGCCGTCGTACTACTCCAGAGCATGGAAGAGCACCTCCACCCCTGACCTTGCCATGGCCACAGAGGACATTGAGAAGCGGACCACCAGAACAGTCGGCAGTCAGCTAGGTGGCAGTGACCACCTCCCCATCACACTTCTCATTGCAGATGCAGCAACTGCACCAGAGTACTGCAGGAAGAGAGCCAGCTGGAATTTCAAGAAGGCCAACTGGGGACAGTACCAACAGCATGCCGAAGACCTTCTCAATGTCACCTTCACAGAAGACATCAACCAGAATGTCAAGAACCTCACCTCCACCATTCTGACTGCTGCCAAGAAAGCTATTCCTCGTGGCTTCAGGAGGGACTACAAGCCTTACTGGAGCAAGAGGCTGGCGGATCTCCAACAGAGACTATCAGAGGCCAGAGAAGCCATGGAGCAGAACCCCTCCCCAGAAACAACCACGGAGCACAGCAAGATCAAGGATGAGTTCTCGGCTATCAAAACCAAGGAACTCCAAGAAAGCTGGAACGAGAAGACCTCAACTCTGAGCCTGGACAACAACACCAGCAAACTGTGGCAACTCATGAAGGCCCTGAACAAGGACACCACACAAGCATATGGAACCACCGTGCTTGAGGAGAGTGGCACCTACCACACTGGCAAGAGAGCTGCAAACCTTCTGGCTGAAGCCTTCAAGGCTGAAAGCACCATCAATGTCCCTCCACAACGAAGGAAAGAAGTAGAAGAGCAGCTTCAAACCAAGCTCTGCCTGCAGAACAATGCCCACCCCCCATCTATGACATCTGACTTCTCCCTGGGAGAGCTCAACGATGCTATCAGGCGACTCAAGCCCAAGAAAGCTCCAGGTAAAGATGGAGTCTGCAACGAGCTGATCAAGCATCTTGGGCCAGCCGCCAAAAACAAATTACTGGAGCTCTTCAACCAGTCGTGGCGGTCAGGCGTCTTCCCCTCAGCATGGAAGGAAGCCATCATCATCCCCATACTCAAGAAAGGAAAGGACCCCAAGAGTAAGTCCAGCTACAGACCCATCAGTCTTCTGAGCTGCCTCGGCAAGACCCTTGAGCGTATGGTCAATAAGAGACAAAAGTGGCACCTGGAATCGAACAACCTGATCACCAAAGAACAGACCGCCTTCAGGAAGAACAGAAACACCGAGGACCAGCTGGTGTATCTTGCTCAGTCAATAGAGAACGCCTTCCAGCAGAAGAAGAAGGTCATCGCCACTTTCATAGACCTCTCCAAGGCCTTCGACAAGACATGGAGAGAAGGCCTACTCCTGAAGCTATTGACCGCAGGTGTCGCTGGCAACTTGTTCAAGTGGATCAGAAGCTTCCTGGCACACAGAACGGCAAGGGTCAAGCTCAACGGCAACTTCAGCTACACAGTAAAGATCAGGGAAGGAGTCCCACAAGGAGGAGTGATCTCCCCAACTCTCTTCGTCGTTTTCATCAACGACATCACCAAGAACCTCTCTCGACACATCAGCCGCGCCCTGCATGCCGATGACGTCGCAATGTGGAACGCTGCCGAGTCCACTCCTACTGCTGTTGTCAGGATGCAAGAGGCTCTCAACAGCATCTCCAGGTGGGCAAGCGACTGGTGTGTCACCATCAACAGCCTGAAAACAGCAGCCACCTGCTTCTCACTCTCCAACACCAAAGAGACCCTGAAGCTGAAAGTCGGCAACCAAGTGATACCGGAGGAGTAAACTCCAACGTACCTCGGTGTCAAGCTCGACAGGAGGCTTACCTGGAGTCCTCACATCCAGGAGATGGAGAAGAGAGCAACCAGAAGATTGGCCCTCATGAAGAAGCTCTCGGGCACAAAGTGGGGTGCCAACAGCAGAATCCTCAAGCAAGTGTACACCGGCAACGTCCGTCCTGTGATGGAATACGGTTCAGCAGCATGGTCCACAGCAGCCAAGAGCAACACCAGGAGACTGGCCAAAGTACAAAGCGCTGCCATGAGACTCATCACAGGAGGACTGAAAACAACACCCATCCACAAGCTGGAAACAACAACAGGACTCCTTTCCCTGGACCAAAGACGAGAAGAAAAAGTTCTGATCCAACATGAAAAACTACAGAGGCTGCCCTCACACCCAGCCCACCAATATCTACAACAGCCAACCAAGAACAGGCTGAAGCGGGATAGCTTCAACCATCAGGTCAAGAAGCTGGCGGCTGCCGTCCCAGACCTCCCAGCAGAACGAGAGCTCCTCCAGGACGCCGAGGACTGGGACACCCCGACTACCGAACTCATGTTCTGCCCTGACGTCCCAGGAGTGAGGTACAAGGGCGAGCAGTCAGAGGCTGCGCTACGTTCCCTCACTCTGGAGCTGCTGGACCTGAAGTATCCCAGGCCCATGTGGATCCACGCATACACGGATGGATCCTCTGATGCAGCCGTCAGCAAAGGAGGCAGCGGACTACACCTGCGCTTCACCGATGGAAGCACCCTCTCCAGATCCCTGCCTGCTGGAGCCCGGTCCACCAACTACAGGGCTGAGCTCACTGCTCTTCATGAGGCTGCCCGGCTCCTTGCTGCAGAAGCGCCCGCCTCAAATATCGTCTTCCTGTCTAACTGCCGCTCCATCATCGAGAGCCTGCAGTCGCCCAGTGAACAGCTGGAAAGAGACACACAGCGCCTGTTGATTGCCCTCTCGCAATACACGAAGGTAGTAGTCCAGTGGATACCTGCTCACTGTGGTCTGTCAGGAAACGAGGAGGCGGACAGGCTGGCTAAGTCGGGCAGCAAAATGGAGCAGCCACACCCCCCAGTCTCTTATAGGGAAGCCAAGACTGGTCAAGCGGCACTTCCAGGCAACCTGGACCACCCAGCATGACCCTCCATCTGACGACCAGATGGCACACCTCCAGCGCCATGAACAGACCACGATTTTCCAGCTACGAACTGGTCACTGCCGCCTGCGTTACCACATGCATCGCCTGGGCCTGTCACACACCCCTGACTGCCCGTGTGGAACAGACCTCCAGACCCCAGAGCACATCCTGCAGTCCTGCCCCCAGTACCAGAATGCCAGGACACAACTCTGGCCTGCAGGACAGACGCTGGACGTAAAACTCTGGGGCTCTAAGCAAGACCTCGAAACCACTGCCCGCTTCATAAGTTTGACAAACCTGGACATCTGAGGCCCCATTTGGAGGAACGCAGAAGAAGAAGAAGAATATATTCATATCTTACGATTAACATTTAACAGTTATGTAAAACTTTTAGGCACCTGCATTCAAACAGAGGTATATGCATGAATCTTCAAACAAGTAAACAAAAATAGTATTATTAGAATATAATTAAAAAAATAAACTACAGTGTTTTACAAAAAATAAAATCCTACAATTTGCTGCTATTTTGGCTGAGATTTATCAAGTAAGTAATGATCAATCTCACAATTGATTAATCTCTTAACATTTAATTTATTTAATTACAAATATACTAACAAAAACAGATGGCCTTTCCTTAAAGAATAAATGTATTTAGTTTGAATTAAGTTAAACTGTTGAAGTGCGTCACTATAGTCTACAGAGACCAGCTGCGCTAACGCCTAACAGATATAATTATGATAATGCGATATTTGGAAGAGTTTCGACATCTTTCTTTTAAAATTATAATGGTAGGGATCTACCCTACCAACGTCAGTTCATTTTATTTCTTTATTTTATTCTTAGTATTGGTCCATTTCGATTGTTTAGTTTACATCGTGTTCAGTAAACAAGTTCATTTGGTACAGCTTTATGTTGATCAGCTTCTTGCCAGCGCAACAAATGCACTTCGCATAGCCATCCTCGTCGATCTTCCTTATCACATCGCCGACACGAATGTCTTCAACCTTTTGGTCTAGCCAATCCCATCGGAATTTGTTCTTGATGTCTTTTTTTTTTCTTTAGTTTCTTGGGCTTCACTTGATTTTTTTTAAATCACTCTGTGCGCCATTTTTTCACAATACCGAGGTGTGTGCGACTGCGCGGCGTTAGCGACTGCGCTGCTTCCTGTAACTAAGGAACGCGCACAGAAGCGCAGAAGCAGACAAATAGGCGCAAAAGCACGCAATGACGTGCAAGACGGCCCTGCGAAAATAAGCCGGAAACCTAAAAAAAAAGGCCGGATAGCTGAACAAAAAAAAAACTGAAAAACCTGAAAAGCCTGAAAATTTTCATCCCTGAATAAACAATTTTCTTTCTCTCTCTTTCTGTATTCTCCTCACTTTCTCTCTCTATCTCAAAAACAAAACCTTGTGAGGATATAGATTTGCTCGTATTCCGGTACCAAGTTACGGTGCTAATGTAATGATAAATTATAATGTCATTGGTTTAATTGCTTTAATAATAATAATGCGAACATAGGCAACTACCTTCTAACACCACATTTTAAGTCAAGTATCTTTAGTCAAGAAAAAAAAACACCTCTTGGTGCACGTGGAATTGCGGAGAAAAAAAATCCAAATAAATTTTTTAAAAAGTAAAATAAAGCAAATACTAAGACGTCCGCTGAATTTTGAGGTCGGCACAACATAGGGGTGTTTCGCGCGGTTGTCTGCTGAAGTCGGTATTAACATATGCACATACACATGCATTCATGACAGCCTAAAAATCTCTCAAACTTTGACATAAACTATGTTTCACAGCACTATTATACAGTCCACGTTCAGGCAAAGTACATTACAAACACAATATTCACTCTTCAGACTCCATTCATATTGAGATACAGCTTCATCAAATGTCATGACATTATAATTCTAAAACTACTAAAATTATAAGCATTCGATTCAATAAATAAACCGATCTCATACAATAATTCACTACTCAATACTCTGTCGTACATCATCAAAGCTCCCCACCGTGGAGTGCCGGGGTCTCTGTATAAATAGTATCCCCACTTTCTGGAAACTTAGTGCTTTAAATTCCCAGTCGTTGTCTTTCTCCTTTGTTCTTTCTCATTCCTAATGTGTTCTACCAATCTGAATTAAGAGTATAGCCTCAGCGTCCCCTGCGTGGGATGCATTTATTGTAAAGTGACCGGCTGGTGGAGTGCCGAGGGCTTCAGTTTGGGGGATATTGGACTCTTTCTGACTCACTATGGGTTTCTATGGTATTGTAATTTAGCAATAATATAAGCATTTTATATGTATGTGTTTTGTTAATATTTTATAATGCTGTTAATGTTCTATTTTGTTTTTGTAAGCGGTGGTTCGATAAATTAGAGTACAGCCTCAGGGTCCCCTGCATGAGATGCCTTTATTTTAAAGTGACCGGCTGATGTAGTGCCTTCAGTGTTACCATTTGGGATGTTTCAGCAGATCTACGGATCAGGGGTGAGCCCTCTTTTAATCAAGTTGTGGTCCTGAGTCCGCTCTTTGCAGTCTGCTGGACCATATAAACAATAACTAACATTAAAGATATTAATACTAACAGAAAACAAATTTCACATGCTGTGGATTTTGCGCACTGAAGATGCATGCATGTTGGTTTGCGTACGTAAATGTTAGTATTAACGATATGAAGCCGATACACACAGCTGTTCTCTTTGAGTCCACAGTACTCGCTGTGTAAACAACAGTCTGCAGTTTGTTTCGTGTGTGTCCTCAGAACTCGCTGAACATCAGTCCGCAGAAGTACGTCCGGTGTATGACTTAAAAAGGCTATTTCAGTCTGTGTGGTAGTAACCAGCTTTTCTCATACAAATTTGGAAATCTGAAGCTTTTCTGAACTTAACCATCTTTTTGGTTTTGTTCTAAGTCTATTAGGAAAAGAGTCCGCAGAAGTAGGGTTTTAAACCTCAGTCTGCTAAACTACCAATTAACAAGTATGCGTGTGTGTGTGTACGTACCTAACCATCATAGTGGGTTTATGCATAGGTTACACTTACGTGCAACTGGGTTTAAAAAAATACTGGGTTCCAAAATCTGAAACTCAGTTTTTTTAAAACCGGGTTTGCAATAGGAACAACAAAAAAGGTGTATACACAAAGTCTGGGCGAGAAACCCACAATTGCGGTTGAGTCAACTTTGAGTTTGAGCCAGTTAACACTCCGCGATGTGTGTTCCCGCTGGTCAACCAGTCGAATACACGCACTGTCAGGGTAGGTAACTCGGAACGCCACACGCTACGTGCCGGCTGGCAAGATGGAGGTAAGTGCTTTTTCGTTTTATTCAGTTGTATTTTGTCCTCCTGTCTCTGTAAATAGTTGTTTAATCTATATTTTGTGCTTCTAGGATGTTGCTTTAAAATGTTCCCTTGGTAAAATTCAAAGCTTTTTCGGTGTGCTTTTGTACTTTTAAAATCATATCAATTTTCGTGTGGATGTTGTGGTCTTTTGATTGTCAACACAGCCACAGGGTCTGCATTTTTGTTTGTTACTTTTTGAAGAACACAAAAATAAATTTGCTGCATTTTAAGCGTCCTTGTATTTGATATTAATGAAGAGTCTTGTGAAGTCTCTTGAACATTGCAACAGTTACCATGAGAAATGTATCTCTTTTGTTCACACTGAGGTTTTCAAAACTTGAATTTTTTCTCATTTACAAAAAAGACGGTCAGTGAAGATAGTACAAAAAGTAAATAAGGGAGGTATTGATGTGTTATTTTATTCATATGTAGATTGATTAAATAAATTTTTAAAACTTTTTTAAGAATAACAATTTTAGTAGGCAAATTGAATGTTGTCAGAATAAAAACAATAAGCTTTTAACATGGACCGTTTACGATACCGCAACTTTCATTTTTCTGTATTTTCCTTGTGTTCTGATGTAATTTTTAAAAAAACACACACCATGTTGCAACCTACAGTAAATTACACAGTTCTGGCTGCCGCTACCTACATAAGTTATATCTTTTGGTTTATGGTCCACCTGTCTGTTTTCCTTGGATGAAGGGAAATAGAATATGTGAAAACTGATTGATGCA
Source organism: Oncomelania hupensis (assembly GCA_036898135.1). Classification (NCBI taxonomy): domain Eukaryota; kingdom Metazoa; phylum Mollusca; class Gastropoda; order Littorinimorpha; family Pomatiopsidae; genus Oncomelania; species Oncomelania hupensis. Next base: position 12,169,802 of record CM072517.1, read on the forward strand.
TTAAACTGCTTAACATGAGTGTTCGTATTTAATTAGCTATTTCATTTGTTAAATGTCTTTATCTGTTTTGCAGAAAACTGGCAGTGTTTTTGCTGATGAAACTGAAGAAAAATGTGATCTTGAAAATTTGTGAGTACGTTTAAAATCTGTCTGTTATTGAGCTTCTTTATTCCAGAAATCCTACTAAAGGTTTTATTTAGATGAACACCATATGGATATAGTTTCTATTTTCCGTTTTTGTTTGCTGCTGTTTACCGACTTAATATTCCTCATCATTAAATACATTTAACGTTCCCTGCTCTATTTTAAACTGGAATAATGCACTTAATATTTGATATCAGTATTATTCCTAGACTGTTTTAGGCATGGTCATATTTTTTGTAATCATTCAGCTTGTGCTGCCTACACATTTACGATTGAGTAACTGTTAGATCTCATGCCGTCATTCAACACATTGATAGTGTAACATTAATAGTTAGAACACCATTTTCACATCTGCATCTACTCTATTTTCCGAATTGTTAGCTGTAATTCTGAGTACGCATAATTATTTTAATAAATTCTATTTTTTTCCCAAGAACATCCTGTTATGCCTTGAGTTTATCCGGTTGCGGAGAAGTCGCTGTAGTCCGACGACGACCCAGGAGGCATTTGGAAGGAAGACGTCCCACTCCATCACCATCAACATCTTCATCGCCTTCATTGAACTCATCAGGTGACAGCTGGTGTGTGTCAGTACTTATTGAATTTTATAATAGTGTTGTTTGCTTTGAAAAATAAAAACACACATTGATTGCAGTATAGAGTCGGTGCCACAGCAAAGCAGTTTAAAACTGGCAGCTCCACTCCTCAAATCAAACTGTGACCTGCTAACACAAATTTTGTTGGGGGTATATTGTTTCTTCATTGTAAAGGGGGAGGTGAGGAGAGCATGGGTGAGGGAGGAGAATGGGGGGGGGGGGGACATTAGTGTACATGGCAGAGCTACACATCCTTTTTGAATCCTATTCTATCCTATCCTATCCCGTAACTCGGAGGTCGTAGGGGCACCACAGATGATAGTTTAACCAGCGTACGCCATCTTTCCCTGTCCTCAGCAACCCTGATTGTTTCGCTCAGTGTCAAACCAGTCCATTCTCGAATGTTGTCATCCCACCTCTTTTTCGGTCTCCCTTTTCTTCTACCTCCTTGCACTGTGCCTTGCAGGATGGTCTTTGCAAGACCTGCTGATCTGGTGACGTGGCCATCCCATCGGAGTTTCCGTTTTTTCACCACTGTGAGCAGGTCATCGTGTTGTCCAATGGCTTGTGAGATGGTCTGTCGGACTTCGTCGTTGGTGATGTGCTGGGTATAGGAAATGCCCAGAAGTCTTCTGTAGCACCTCATCTCCATGCTTTGTATTCTTCGTTGGAGATCTGCTGTGAGGGTCCATGTTTCGCAAGCATATAGGAAGATGGAGATGACAAGGGAGCGCAGCAGCCTTACCTTGGAATGTAAACTGATGGTCCTGTCTTTCCAAATTGGCTTCAACCTCGCCTTGGCAGCAATTGTATGTGCGATCCTGGAGAGGACTTCCTGTCGGGACCCATTGTCTAATATAATGGCTCCTAAATATTTGAAGCTAAGCACTGTGTTGAGGATTGGCCTTGGAATTTGATGTCCGTGTTGATGCCATGGGTGTTGTTGGTCATCATTTTGGTCTTCTCTGCACTTATTTCCATTCCATAGGCTCTGGAGGTGGTGTCAAGCCTCTGTACCAGCTGTTCAAGTTCTTGTTCCTCTACAGCCAATCCATCAACGTCATCCACAAAACGAAGTTTGGAGATTGCTCTTCCCCCTATGCTGACTGTGCCCTCGTGATCTGCAAGGGCATCTGACATGATGCGCTCTAGGAAGATGTTGAAGAGTGTTGGAGAGAGTAGGCATCCCTGACGCACACCGATTGTTGTTCTGAACCAGTTTCCGATGGCGCTGTTGTGGAGGACTGCACTGGTAGCCTTGTCATACAGGCTTTTGATGACTTCAATAAACTTAGGGCTGATGTTGTACACTCTCATGGTTGCCCACAGAGCTGCATGCCAAACTCGGTCAAACGCCTTTTGAAGTCTGCGAACACTTGATATAGATGTTGTTGGTGCTGTAGGTATTTCTCGCAGATTATTCTGAGGTTAAAAATCTATTCAGTGGTACTTCGCCCTTCCCTGAATCCTGCTTTCTCTTCAGCTATAATTTGTTCAGCTTGGGGTTTCAACCTGTTAAGTATTATTTTCAGGAGGACCTTGCTGGGATGGCTGATGAGGCTGATGGTGCGGTAATTTTCACATTCCTGAAGGTTACCATTTTTGTAAAGAGTGATAACAAGCGACTGGGTCCATGGTGTAGGCCACTCCCCACTCTGCAAGATCTTGTTACAGATAATGGTGAGTGCGTCAATCATCGCTTCTCCTCCTGCTTGAAGCAGTTCCGCGGGTTAGTTGTCCACTCCTGCTGACTTCCCCTTCTTCAGCGATTGCACTGCTGCCTCAACTTGTTCTCGGAGAATTGGGAGGATTTCTTCTTCTTCTCTGTTCTCGGGACATGCTAGAACTGATGGGTCTCCGTTTGGTGTGTGGTTGTAAAGGTCAGAGCAGTACTTTGTCCATCTGTCCAAGACTTCTTGTTCTTCTGTAAGGCATATGCCAGACTTGCTTTGGATCGTGGAGACCTTGGGCTGTTTAACACTCGTCAGCCGCTTCACAGTCTGGTAAGCCTTCTTGCTGTTGTTCTTGTTCAGACTGTTCTCTATTTTCTGGTACTGATCTTCTATCCAGCTCCTTTGCTGTGCGCATGCCTTTTCGGATGTCATTGTTGATTTATCGGTAGGCATCAGCTCCCTGTGAGGTGTTCTTTTTCTTTTTCATCTCTCTTCGTTTATCACACAGGTCCCAAAGTTCAGGTGTGATCCACAACTTCTTCTTTGGCCGGTGCTGTCCAAGGATCTCCGTGGCAGCATCTGTCACAGCTAAGTTGAAGGTGGTGGTCATGGTTTTGACATCTACTTCACCAGCTTCCAAAATGAGCAGTGGTGCAAATTTAACTCCAATTGTGGCCTGAAATATTTCTGCCACCCCCGGGTCTTGCAGTTTGTCCAGGTCGAACTTCAGTCTAGTGCACTTTGCTGTGTTTACTCTCTTCAAGTGAAGCCGGAAAGACATCATAACGAGATCGTGGTCACTTCTGATGTCTGCTCCTGGAAAAGTGCGTGTCCTGCCAATGTGGATGCTTGATCTGAAACGTTTTTTGACCATGATGTAGTCGATCTGGTTGTGATGCTCCCCGCCGGGACTGCGCCATGTCCATCGTCTGCATTTTTTGTTGAGACCAAGCATGTTTGCCAGTATCAGAGTGTTGTATCTGGCAAACTCCAACAGTCTCAGACCCCTGTAATTTGACTCGTTGTTGCAGTGGGCTCCACATGTGTCTCCCCAGTTGTGGTGCGCATCTTGGCCAACCTTAGCATTCCAGTCGTCTTCCACTATGACTATGTCCTTCTTCGGCACTTGGTCAAGGACAGCCTGTAGATTTTCATAGAAATCCTCAACTTCGCAGTCACCATAGTCTGATGTTGGGGCATAGGCCTGGATGATGGTGATGTTGAAAGTGGCTGCTCTCAGATGGATGGTAATGAGTTTACTGGAGACTGGGCGGCAACCGATGACAGTGGCTAGAATGTTCTTGTGGACCAAGAATCCAACTCCGTGTTCGTGCCTGCCATCACTACCGCTGAAATAAAGATTGTGGCCTTTGTCGGTCGTTCTTTCACCTATGCCTTTCCAGCGCAGTTCGCTGATCGGTCGTTGAAATGTTCCATCGATAGTGGTCCATCTCGTGGGCCAGTTCTTCTAATTTTCCTTCCGCATTTAGGGTCCTGACATTCCAGGTTCCTATGACGATGTTATTTCTGGTGCGGATCTTGCTTAGTTGTCCATCAGTGGCACACTTATCGCCTCCGTCCTGGTGGCCAACGGAAGGCGCGGTCCTTGTTGATCCGGGCGACGACCGATCTGGTATGGAGTAAATGGTTTTATTCATCATGCAGTGTGTCTTGGGCAAGAAAGACCTGGCAGGGCCCAATCCTCTCCAGGCTGTTGGCCACAGCCGATATCCACGAATACAGTGTGGCTCGCCTTGGCCCCGAGCACTTGGTCGTTGAACCTGTAGTAACATGAGGTTCCTACGTCCTGGCTGTTGACGTCTGTGTAGAAGACCTTCGCCCAGTGATGCCGTGCTGAATTCACCCCTGTTAGTCGCCTCTTACGACACGTCGGGAAACGTTGGGCCTATTCTAATCAGTGCCTGAACCCATAAGATCAAAGTTTTAGCTCAATTTTACAGTTGTTAATGGGGCACATGAAATGCAGACTGCATTCTCATTATAATGTACACAATTCGCTCTGGGCTTTTCGCGTTGTATAGGTATGCTTTGTATTTTAAAAAGCAGGCATGTTGAGGAACCTTTGTACTTAGTAGCTAGTAAGCATAAGAGTTTCTATAACTATTTTATAATTTGGTTGCTAGTAGCTAGTGGGTCGAAGTTGTTAGTGGGAAAAAATGCTGTCCCACTTCCTCCGGGCATTTGTGCCCTTTTTTCTTCACCCTCTACCCACTAAGCTTTAAACGTGTTTTGCTTGTTTCTTTTACACTTTGAAGAGGGTGTGTAGTACATTCATGTACAAGAAAATTAGAGTGCAGAATATAATATTTCATTGATGAATCAGTAGGCAGTGTTGTCAGTCAATTCCCTTTTGTAGTTGAGCCAGTTCAAGCCTCTACTCTTTTTAACTTCCATTCCCTTCTCCCACCCCAGGCCTACCACGCCACCCTTTGACCATCCTCATCCCTTGGTTTGAAAATGTTCTTATGCCGATGTATTTGTTCTGCTGTTTAAACCCTGTGTTCTGATTCTGCTACTTGTTCGCAGGAGGGCTGAAGAGGAGCATGAGGATTCTAAAGACTCTAATTCATCGGAAGGCCCTGTCAAGAAACAAGCTAGAAAAAGGCGTCAGTGCCAGCAGACCGAAATGCATACAACATCTCCATCATCAGCTTTGTTGCTGCCATCAGTGCTATCCCGTTCTTCAGTGTTTGAACCATGTGCCATGATTCGCTTAGATATAGAATATATATTTAAATTTGTTTACGAATCTATTCAAGATGAGTCCTAAATAGTAAAAAATTGCATGTTTAAATTTTGTCCGTCTGTCTGCCTTCCATCTGTGCAAACCTTTAAAGTGGCTAATTACACGAGACCTCGAAATTTATCAGTGATTGAATTACTACACTTCAAGGTCAAGGTCACAGGTTCAACAAATGTTAGTCAAGCTATGTCAGTTTTCCACAAAATTTCTTTTTAATCCAAGTTATTAATAGCGCATGCATATTTGGTTAACCTTGCTCCAGGGTCAAGGTCATTGGAGATGTCCAAAATAATAAAATCTGTTGCTGTAGTTTATTTTATCGTACATGAGTGCATTTATAGCTGGAGGTCAAGGTCAAGAGCATCGAAATATCAAAGCTGGTATTACTTTGCATTTTAATCCCACCGTTTCAATCATTTAACTTTTTGTTTTTTTGGGCCTCTCATTTGTGTGTTAATTATTGGGAGTTCCATAAGGAGCATGTGAGTCATATTGACTTTGCCTTTCCAGTGATTGGGGGTGTTCATCATGTTCAAAGCTGTTTGAGGTGCTACTTGTCATTTAGTCATTGAAATAACCTATTTCAGGTTTACTGCTCTGTATTGTGTAGACTAGTTTTTAGGCCAGTTTTGTTATGTAGTAGATTTCTGTCTTAAACTTAAGAGAAAGTGGTGAATTAATCTGGCAAAGCACCAAATTATTTTTCTTTGCCAAGTTAATACATATGTTATTCTCGGGGTTCTTGTTCATCAAGAAGCAAAGTCAAGACTAACGACTATATAATTCTGCACTTCGCATGCAACCTTTGAGGTGCTGGGAAGAACACTAATTATTAGTGGTTGCACTCAATTGATCCATATTCAGAATATAATTATTAACTTAATGGGGAACCATAAACAATTTATGTAAAACCTAACTAAATGAAGTTGATAAAAAAAGTAATAATAATTACGTTATACTAGACACTTTCAAAATAAAAAATGTTAACAAATTATGTCTGTTTTATGTTGTTCATATGTTTGTTTTACATTACCAGTTCTCTGCTTTCTTATTTTTCCATTCTTGTTCTTTTTCAATGAAGATTTGTATACTTTTCCACCCTTCTCATTCTTTCTTTTCCTCTGGAGATTTTATGCTTTTTCTCCACGCTTCTCCTCATTCTTCTTTCTATTAATTCTTCTTCGAACTCCTCATTCTTCTTTTTCTTTCTCCTTCTTGCCTTTTCTTCAGTAATTTGATTTAAATCTGGAAGTACTAAGTTGAACATGAAAAAAGTATCCACAGTTAACATTTGAGAACGATAAGATATCTTTTTTGCAGATCTTCCAGTCTGGTTTCAAATGAAAACCTTTAAAACCATACAATACAAAGTAAATGTAAGCAAAGTAAATACGCCAAGAATGTTTGCTTAATGCCCAATTTTTCTTTTCGATTTTTACTGACACCAGCTAATCATTTTTTGACTATGGGGAGAAAAAGAGGGTCACACACTGACCTATCCAGAGGTAACAACCTCAGACCTTTCGGTTCTCAGTTCAATGCTTTAACCACTGAGCTTACATTACATTACATGCTTATTGCTTTAGGTCCAGCGGACTCTTCCGAGCCAAATCAGGACCGGACAACCCCTGATCCGCATAAAAGATCTGCTGAAACAACCCTAGTGGGAAAACTGAAAGCTCTCCACCAGCCAGTCACTTTACAATAAAGACATCCCACGCAGGGGACGCTGAGGCTGTACTCTAATTTATCGAACCCCCGTTTACAAAAACAAAATAGAATACAAACATCATTATACATTATCAACAAAACACATACATATAAAATGCCTACATTGCTAAATAATAACATCATAGGAAGCCCTAGTGACCACCTGGCAGAAAGCGTCCAATATTCCCAAGCTGATCCAACAGACCTCATACACAAATAAGGAGTCTTGTCCCGGAAGAGTTTTCAAGAAAAAAGGTAGGGGACTGGTCTAGCGAAGAAGAAAATAGTATAGCAGATTGATAGAACAGAGCAGGAATGAGAAAGAACAAATGAGAAAGACAGCGACAGTGGGAATTTAAAGCACTAAATTTCCAGAAAGTGGGGATACTATTTATACTGAAACCCCCGGCACCCCAACGGGGGAAACCACTGAGCTACCGCCCAGCTCTAAAAGTAAATGGCAAAAGTCTATCCTTCAATAACAGCTATAATTCTATACAGTAGCCTATATACCTACTGAAAATATTGTATTTGAAATTATAAAAACGAAATCAGAGGAAATTCTGAGCAATAGTAAAAGTTGTTTCATTAGTTGAATTAAAGAAAGAGTGTCAGTGTACTGCACACACATACTGAAAATCTTGCAAATGCAACCTTGGCCATTTATACGTTTTGGTTGTGTCCGTGTGTGTGATAAACCCAGTTTTTCCACAGTAACCCAGATGTCCAATATGCATGTGTAAAAACCCACTGGTATCAAATGAACCCACTTTTTCATAGCACAATTTCTCCTTTTGTTTTTGCCAAAAATGAACACGGCTGTGACAGATAACCTTACAAGAGGCTATTGTATCCGTTGAGTGAATAGGAATGGTCTGTAATGAAGGGAAAGGATGGAACCCAGTTTGCCTTGTTTTGAACATAAACCCACTATTACAGTTTTGAACGTATGTGTGTGTGTGTGTGGTATAGGCATTTTTTAGACAAATTAATGAAAATCTACCACGTTTTTGGGATGGACCTCGTAGTGTTGAGGTCAAAAGAGTGTTCCATTAGTAGTTGGGGTTAGGGGAAGGGTTAAGGTTAGGGTTAGCGTTAGAAACTTTTTTTAAGGGTTAAAATATCACTAAAGATATTTGGAGTTTCATGAAAGTCATAAAAATGGCATCTTCCCAAAAGTGTATGTGTTTGTGTGTGCGTGAGTGAGTGCAAGTGAGTGAATGTGAGAGAGAGGGAGAAATATTATACTTTTGCTTATACTGAGGAAGTGTAATGGGTGGGACTGGTGTGGAGGGAGACCACTGGAAGTAAACAATAGGTGTGAAAATAATGCTGAACGTAAACATAAATGTATAGTTCATATATTGCTTGTATGTGCAAAAATATAAACGTAGGTGTGTTCTATTGTCGTCTTTTATTTTTCTTCTTATTTGCCATGTATTTGTTAATACTGTAACACAAAATATTTTCCCTTGTTTTGTGGAATAATGATTTCTTGACTTGACTTGAAAAGTAACCTCATGTGGCCTTGACCTTGGAGTAAGGTTGACCAAATTTGCATGGTATGTGTCACTGGTATCTACCATAAATTTTAAAAATCATATTCAATATCAGGAAAATAAAATTTTGTCCAAAATTTTACTTTTTTAAATTAACGTTTGTTGACACTGTGACCTTGAAGTCATTCACTGATTATTTTCTAGGAATGGATATACACCATCCTACCAAGTTTGAAGGATGAAATAGGTTCAGAGAAATTAAGCCATTTACAAGTTTATCACAGACTGACATGGACAGATGGATAGACATAGACATACCCAACAAAAAAAAAAGTTAATATCATTTAAATTTTGAATTATTTTAGAATTTAGGAGTCGTACACATCAAAAATCTTTAAAATTTGGGGGTTTGGGTTATATCAGAATCAGAATCTTTATTGTCCCCATGAAAACACAAGGAAATGTGTATATAGACGCACACGTAGTGATGCACGCATGCAAGTCAAATTTGTTTTGAGAAAGTTTTCAAAAGTGACATTACCTGTCAGCTATATCCTCCTCACTAGGTAGGTAATGTCTAAGAAGTCGAGGAAGTTGCTGCAAAAAATGGTGTTCTCGTATTCGAACTTGTTCCTCTCTCAAATGTTTGATATGGCGACGGAACTCTCTATGAGCTTGTTCTGTGCCAAAAAGGTCACAGTAGTGTACAAAGTCCTGTTCTTGCTGTATCCTTCGCCTGGAGCTGGTCCATGTTGTGCGAGGATCACTTATGTTGTTTCGAAGTAACTGACGAAATGCATCTGTTGCAACCTGAAAGCATCAACAGAGTATCCCTTGCTATTCCATTTCCATTATTATTATTATTATTATTATTATTATTATTATTATTATTATTTATTTATTTATTTATTTATTTATTTATTTAATTATTATTTTATTTTATTTACCTTGTTGTCCCTTTTTCATAGGGTAATTCTGGGCCGCCTCCCCTGGGGAAAGCATAGTCGCAGCCCGTGGCGCGCCCAAACCCAACCTACCTAACATTAGTTGTGATTTTGAAATTTTGCTGGGGGAGAAAACTGGAGAACCCGGAGAAAACACCCGAGACGTTGCCCGAGTCGAAAGTAAATAATATTCGAAGAAACATAACGCCCCAATCCTGGATCGAACCCACACCTGTCAGGCGCCATTGGTTTCTGGCCTGTGGACAAGGCAAGTTAGTCCCGCCTTAGTCCACTTGGCCACAACGCTCGCTATTATTATTATAACAAAAGTGTGAAAATGTAGTGACTTCTAAAACTCAAACACAAAAAAGGAAGAACGTCTGAACCATTGCACTGGATTCCCATGGAGAACACAATACAGTATGAAACTGCAAACCTGCCACTTCTATTCACCTCATTCCCCATATCAAAACAAAAACTTAGCAAACCCTCATTCTGCTTTTCAGCGCCTACAGCTTGTAACTCTCTTCCTTTAAAGGGACCCACTTTGACAATGCACCCTTGACAGATCCATTTAATGTTCAAAGTGAAATTGTCCCGCTAAAATAAAAAAATAGCTCGCAACAAAAAAACAACCCTTTTAAAAGTTTAGTTATTTTTTACATCAATAAATTTCTCAGTTTTTGTACCTATTAATAGATACTGCTAGTTACCTTTCTAGAACTACAAATATCATCTAGTAGATCATAAAGGGCATTCTTGTACAGTCAAACAGGGAAAATTACTCCCTGTAAGAACAGAAATGGAAAATTCAAACTTAACTGTTTGCTTTGAGCAAAGAAAGCCCACTAACTGTTTAATGTAATAACAATGCAAATTTTAGGCTACACGCATTTTCGCCAAAAGTAAACAAAGCCTTCAAATTGGGGCCCTTTAACTGTGCTCTGCTGAAGCATCTTTCATTTCCCGCTGGACTGAAAAAACACATTTTCAACACTTTTTTAGAATCTCGACCCTAATTTTCCTTCATACTAACAACCAGACACAGCCACTATGTGTGTGGGCATGTGTTGTGTAGTGCTTATGTTTGTTTGTTGTGTGTGTGAGTCATTCAGATTTGGTATTTCATGTTTTGCTTTTTGCTTTATTTTTTGCTTTGCTATAAAGCAATATGAGCTGTAGTGAAGAAGGTCGCTGTACAAATAATAATAATAATAATAATAATAATAATAATAATAATTATTATTATTATTATTATTATTATTATTATTATTATTAATATTATGAGTATTAGTATTATTATGAAGAAGAAGAAGAAGAAACGGTAAATTATAATTTTGGTGAACTGATACTTTTAGGAGGTAAAAATTGTCCCTTGCTCTGCAACATGTCAATAATAATAATAATAATAATAATAATAATAATAATAATAATAATAATAATAATAATAATAATAATAATAAAAATAATAATAATAATACACATTTATAAATGAATATGAAAACGAAGATATTCAATGTTTATAGGGTCCAGTGGACTGCTAAGAGCCAAATCGGGGAGCACTGTTAGCAATTGGTCATCGCTAATCTATGCCTGCAGTATCAAAGTGAGGACGTATTCTAATACCAAAAGGATAGATAGATAGATATTCGGAAGCACGGTGGTCTAATGGTAGTGCTTTGGCTTACGGATCTGAAGGTCCCGGGTTCGAGCCCTGTCCGGGCCATTGTATTGTGTCCTTGGGAAAGACACTTTACTCCCGTTTCCTACTCCTTCGGATGAGAGTATAAACCGAGGTCTAGTCTGTGTGTCGCATACATTCCATCATAACAGACTTTAAAGATCCTGACGCTCATGTCCTAGACGGGTGAAAGCCGGTAACAAGAACACACCCAGCATGCACTTGGTCCTTATCCCCCATCCCTGGCTGGCCAGGATAGTGCTCAGTTCTCCGGGCGTCAGACCATGCGCCCAAAGGCTGCGGGTGGGCGTCTTGGGCAGTTTGAGTTAGATCCTGTATCGGCCAGCGCCTAGAGTCTGGTCAAGTACGCGAGATGTGCACTATAAAAATCCTCAATAATAATAATAATAATAATAATAATATTCAATGTTTATATGATCCAGCGGACTGCTAAAGCTGAATCAGGACCATATAAAACAATTCAAAAGGTATCGAAACCAAAATCTTTCTGTCATCAACCAAATCAGCACATTCAGACATTGATTGATTGTTGCTTTAGGACCAGCGGACTCTTCCGAGCCAAATCAGGACCGGACAACCCCCGATCCGCATAAAAGATCTGCTGAAACAACCCTAGTGGGAAAACTGAATGCCCTCCACCGGCCAGTCACTTTACAATAAAGATATCCCACGCAGGGGACGGCTGAGGCTTTACCCCAACTAATCGAACCCCCGGTTACAAAAACAAAATAGAATACAAACATCATTATAAATTATCAACAAAACACATACATATAAAATGCCTACATTGCTAAATAATAACATCATAGGAAGCCCTAGTGACCACCCGGCAGAAAGCGTCCAATACTCCCAAGCTGATCCAACAGACCTCATACACAAACAAGGAGTCTTGTCCAGGAAGAGTTTTCAAGAAAAAAGGTAGGTCATTGATCTAGCGAAGAAGAAGATAGTATAGCAGAGTGATAGGACAGAGCAGGAATGGGAAAGAGCAAATGAGGAAGACAGCGACAGTGGGAATTTAAAGCACTAAATTTCCAGAAAGTGGGGATACTATTTATACTGAAACCCCCGGCACTCCAACGGGGGTACTGTTGCCGCAGAGAATCGGTCATGCCTATAAAGGAAAGACAGGTTTTCAACTAGGGCTTTCACTTTTCCCTTTATAGGTTAGAACAATCTACAGTGGCAAGATTGCTCATGACCCCAAGGGGAACATTCAGACATAAAATGGCTGATGGAAAAAGACTTAACACATGCAACGCTGTGGTTCTTTCCCTTTCAAAAGGAAACTACGGGTAGATAGATATTCAATGTTTACAGGGTTCAGCGGACTGCTAAGAGCTGAATGAGGACCACACAAAACTATTCCCAATCAGACTAAACTGCTAACATTTAAATATGATAAAAGATGTTAAAAAAAACACACAAAAAACAGTCTTACTGATCAAATTTAACAACGCATAATACAAGACGATAATGACCTATATGCTATAAAACAAACCAACATCAGGTAAACATTGAGACAACTGCAAACTTTAAAAATCTCATTAAAAACAAAGACGGTAGAACAATAAAACAGGCCACTCCTTCTATACATATACTAATGAAGCCGAGGACAAGAACTAGGTTATTTCCCTTGGCTTGTAGACGTAAAAGTTCATTAAGGAATAAAGGGAAACAGTGTCATTATAGTATTAAATTCATGTGACCGTGCATACTGTAGTATTTAAGAACTGTTGATTTTTAATAATAATAATAATAATAATAATAATAATAATAATAATAATAATAATAATAATATATTATTATTATTATTATTATTACTACTACTACTACTAATACTACTATTAATTTTGATTTGTTATGGGACTTTTTGTCTTCTATTAAATAAAATAAAGTTCATATTTGGAAAAAAAAAAAAACCTTTCCAGTTATTTCTTCAGTGTGTTTCTTCTGTTCTATGCAGTGTTATGTTACTTCTATCTTTTTTGTCTGATACTATAATCTCTATTTCTTATAATTTATATAAATATCTATCTATATATATATATATATATATATATATATATATATATATATATATATATATATATATATATATAGTTATATATATATATATAGTTATATATATATAGATAGATATAGATAGATATAGATAGAGAGAGAGAGAGAGAGAGAGAGAGAGAGAGAGAGAGATGTACTTTTACAAATGCGATTTGGGGTGACTTTGTGTCGCCCTAATGTATGGTAAATCTGTACTTCGATGACCCGTTTTGGGTCGCCCTATGATTTTGGCCCACAGTTTCTTCCCTTGCATTGATATTCCCCTATCCACCGCGCCATCGTGAACCCCTTCCCATGAAATAGGCAGGAAACAATTTGGAACTGTTCTTAGATACATTATATTGGAGAAATATGCCCTTCAATTTTGTTAGCATTAGGGCGACTTCCGGAAATACCACCATTACGGCGACAACATTTTATATCAAATTAACTAATTTTTGGGTAGGATTCTTTTCATCAAATTTGTTATATATGATCTGGCCACAGTCAAGATTCTAACTTTGCATTTTCAACATTCTGTCCCATTCCGTTTGTATGCACACAAAAAAACTAGATCAGTGGTAGCCACATGCACTTTTGACTTTCACCAGCAAGAGAGAGAGAGCGTCGCACCGTTTTTTGAAAATTTGAACTATGATATTGTAAGCCCTGGACTAGCCAGAGCTTATTTTTACCTGAACTTTTATTATTAATTTTTCTACAACTATCTATTATCATGCTCCCTGAAACTTTTTATTGAAGAATGTGCAGAAAAATAGCTTTTAGTTAAAATACAAATTCGTAGCAGAAGTTATCCTTGTTTCCGCCCTTGATGTGTCTGCCAAGATTTAGCAACCCACTTCGGAAATGAGCTCCAAGCCTAAGGTGAGGAAAATTTCTTCATTCTGACTTTATTTTGACTTTATCTTTTTATAAACATACAGAAATGTTACAGTGGATACTATTCGAGCAAACGATGAAGTGGAATTGCCGTAATTCTGCTACAAAATAACATTCTTTATTTCTGTATAATGAGGAATAGGCCTATCATACGGCACATTTAGAACCCAGAACTAATCTATTGAACAGCAGTTTAGATCTGAAGAATAACAATGATGGGAAATTATACTGCAATTTGTGTAGTCATTTGTGTAGCTTTGAATGAACATTTGGTGACTGGAAAAGTTGCATACTGAGAATTTATGTTTTATTCATGTGTAGCTTCGACCGGTCGAATAGTCATAATATGAAGAAGACTGTGACTGTTTGGATCTAGCTGTGGTTGATGTACTTTTCGACGGAATCTAGAGAATCCGCTTGATCAAATGTAGTAAAAGAACGTAATTTTTCTTGTGCTGTGGAACATTAGAGTGTAATTGTGTGAAAATGTTTAATTTATTTATAAAAAGGATGTTTAGCGTGCCAAGAGTCTCGAAGTTTAGCGTGTTAACCAGCGAGATTTGTTTCTATTGATTGCCTGTGCACCGTTTGTTTTATTTTAGTTTGGAAAAATTGGGAACTCAGAATCTTTTCTTGACAGTTTGTTACTTGTTAGCTGAAGTTGCCAGAAGGTCTCATCATAAAATTTATAGTTATGAAGTGTATTTGAGTGACAATTGAAATGTGTCGACACTTACCTGTGGTCCCCAACTGGCTCAAATGTGCCCACCAGTGTCCGATTTAGCAAGCCAATTTTCTTTCGTAATTTAATAATTAGTTATGTACTCCGTTGATGCTAGAAGTCTGACGAAACTGGCTCATGTTTTGCACCGGGAATTAATCACTGTCAACCTTTGAAGAAATAGAAATCTTAGATAGTTCGCAACGCTTCTTCCAGCTTTGCACCGTTCGTTGTGCATGGGACACCAATATCCGGGTCCCCTGGTTCAAATACATGGTCTGCTGGCAGAGATTTCATTGGTCAACGGCTATGTTTTGCTTGTATGTCGTAATAAAAGGACCATTTCTGTGCAGAAATGGTGTGTCTCATATCGTTTTGATAACCGCCAGCACCCGTGAGCTTATTTTCCTTTTAAAAACTAAAGAAGTCCTTTTTATTATTGTTTGTAACTTTAGATCCTAACCAAAGCAGATTTATCTAAGATAATAGCCTGGCCTTGCTCACGTTAAAAAGAAAAGTGAAAGTGACAGTAAAATGTTAGAACGAAATTGATAAGAATGCAAAACCGAAAGTGAATTTTATAAAAAGTTTTTTTACCTTACAGAATTCTAAATTTGTAAATAGTATTCGACAGTTAGAATTGTTCAGTTATTTTGTTGAAGAAGTTAGTTATAAAAAGTAGTAATTTATAAATTAGATTTTATTTTCTTTTATTATTGAGAAAACTCTCAACGTAAATGGAAAGAAATGATTCTGAGAAGTGAAATTTTTCTAGAAGTTCCGAACATTTTTTTTTCTTTCTTTTCGCTGCCTGGAAATAATTAATTAGTATTGTAATGTAAAATAATTGTTAAACTGGCCATTGTATTATTTTTATGTCACAAAGGAATTAATTTCCTGAGTTGAGAGAAATAAGTAAATTCAACGTTTGAACGATAGAAGCAAGTTTTTGTTTAGCCTAACGTCAACGTACTAGTATTCTGTTTGTGTGGTTTTCCGTATCGTTTCTATCTGCGCTAGATCTGTTTGTTGTTGTAGTAAAAATTCTTTCTAACTTCCCTTTGAGCGACAGAACGTGTGAATGTTTTTCCTTATTTGTGGAGGAATTATTAACACAAGACATCACAGACTAGCAACACAATAAAACGGGTGCAAGCAAAGCAGAGTAGATTTTGTCTGCTCCACGGTCCGTGGAAGTTGATGGACCAGGAGGGGGATGGAGAAGAGATTCTTTACACTGAGGTGTATGTGAGGTCTCCGTTCCTGGTCATGGCTAAAGGAGTGACCGTGGAGACGGAGAAAATATAAATGAACATGATCGCAAGAAACATGCATTCAGCCCACATAGACAAGACAAAAATAGAAAAGATTTTTATTTTATTTTGATTTTATTTTTATATTTGCTTGTCGGCCGCGCGCGCGGCTGCTGTGGTCGGGGTCTTCCTTCCTCTCTCTCTCCCTCCCCCGGTGGGAAAAGTTGGCAGGGGGGAGAGGGGTTTTGGGGGTTGCTCAGCTGTCCTGACAAGATTTTTTTTGAGTGACCGGTTAATGGGAAGGATGGGGGAGGTTGACCTCGGGCGGGCGGTGTGTGCGTGGCTTACAATATTCTAAATTACAAGTATTCTATTTCTTGAACTCTTTTAAAATCAGGAAGTTCCCAGATATAACTGTAAGCGTCTAGAATACTTTTGCTGATTTTAGACAAATTTTAAAACGCGTAACTATCATTCAGCAGTGGTGCAAATTTCCCTCCAATTGTGGCTTGAAATAGTTCTGCCACCTCCGGGTCTCGCAGTTTGTCCAGGTCGAACTTCAGTCTAGTGCACTTTGCTGTATTTACTCTCTTCAAGTGGAGCCGGAAAGACATCATCACGAGATCGTGGTCACTTCCGATGTCTGCTCCTGGAAAAGTGCGTGTCCTGCCAATGTTGATGCTTGATCTGAAGCGTTTCTTGACCATGATGTAGTCTATCTGGTTGTGATGCTCCCCGCGGGGACTGAGCCATGTCCATCGTGTTACGTTAAAACGCGAATGGTAGTATGTCTGAAACGCGCACGATAGATCTAATCGTTTCGTTTTGCAAAGTATTCAATGATAGAGTGTATTTACCTTTGATTTGAGTTTGCGTTGTTGTTAGAAGAAGCTTTGTATAACGTTGGTAATTTTTGTTAATCGATATTATTAAAGAATTCTCTAGATTCGCGTGTTTACTGTCGATAGAAACTTCCTGATAAATGTCAAAGTTTGAGAACGTTCTTGGAATGTATAGAAAGATGTATGACGTAACTCAGTGATGACGAACTTTATTTTGATTGGTGGTAAAGCGTTATCGGGAACATTCTGACATAGTCTCGATCGACAGAAAATCTATAAAATGGATGCCCTGTGTGTTGCTGTTGATAGTGAGTTGAGTCAAGTTGAGTTGAAAATTGTATGCAGATGTTGATGTGTGCTGAATAAAAATGGAAAATTTCATACGAAGACTCAGTGACTTGTATGCTGATTGAACGGGTTACGTGGATAATCGAATCTGAGATTACACTCATCAGGAGCATTCACGCATTGGGGCTGAATCTACTACTGATTGAAAACACCATCGAACGGAGTGTAACACATCGTCTGGAGTTTTTGTGGAGACCAAGCGTGGTATGCCAGTACCAGATTGTTGTATCTGGCAAACTCCAAGAGTCTCAGACCCCTGTCATTTGTCTCGTTGTTGCAGTGGAGTCCACATGTGTCTCCCCAGTTGTGGTGCGCATCTTGGCCAACCTTGGCATTCCAGTTGCCTTGCACTATGACTATGTCCTTCTTCGGAACTTGGTCAAGGACCGCATGTAGATTTTCATAAAAAACCTCCACTTTGCTGTCATCATAGTCTGATGTTTGGGCATAGGCCTGGATGATGGTGATGTTGAAAGGGGCTGCTCTCAGGCGGATGGTAATGAGTCTACTGGAGACCGGGCGCCAACCCATGACAGTGGCTAGAATGTTCTTGTGGACCAAGAATCCAACGCCGTGTTCTTGCCTGTCATCTCTACCGCTAAAATAGAGCTTGTGGCCTTTGTCGGTCGTTGTTTCATCTAGGCCTTTCCAGCGCAGTTCGCTGATGCCTAGAACGTTCCATCGATAGTGGTCCAACTCGTGGGCCAGTTCTAATTTTCCTTCCGCAGTTAGGGTCCTGACATTCCAGGTTCCTATGACAATGTTGTTTCTCATGCGGATCTTCCTAAATTGTCCATCAGAAGCATACTTAACACCTCCGTCCTGGTGGCCAACGGAAGGCTGGTGAAATAGATGTCAACTCCATGACCACCACCTTCAACTCAGCTGTGACAGATGCCGCCACTGAGATCCTTGGCAAGCACCGACCAAAGAAGAAGCCATGGATCACACCTGAACTTTTGGACCTGTGTGATAAACGAAGAGAGATAAAAAAAGAAAAAGAACACCTCACAGGGAGCTGACGTCTACCGAAAAATCAACAATGACATCCGAAAAGGCATGCGCACAGCAAAGGAGAACTGGTTAGGATATCAATGCCAGGAAATAGAGAACGGTCTACACAAGAACAACAGCAAGAAGGCCTACCAGACTGTGAAGCGGCTGACAATTGTCAAACAGCCCAAAGTCTCCACGATCCAAAGCAAGTCTGGCACATGCCTTACAGAAGAACAAGAAGTCTTGGACAGATGGACGGAGTACTGCTCTGACCTTTACAACCATACACCAAATGGAGACCTATCAGTTCTAGCATGTCCCAAGAACAGAGAAGAAGAAATCCTCCCAATTCTCCGGGAAGAAGTTGAGGCAGCAGTGCAATCGCTAAAGAAAGGGAAGTCAGCGGGAGTGGACAACATACCCGCGGAACTGCTACAAGCAGGATGAGAAGCGATGATTGATGCCCTCACCATTATCTGTAACAAGATCTGGCAGAGTGGGGAGTGGCCTATACCATGGACCCAGTCGCTTGTCATCACTCTTCCCAAAAAAGGTAACCTTCAGGAGTGTGAAAATTACCGCACCATCAGCCATCCCAGCAAGGTCCTCCTGAAAATAATACTCAACAGGTTGAAACCCCAAGCTGAACAAATCATAGCTGAAGAACAAGCAGGATTCAGGGCAGGGCGAAGTACCACTGAGCAGATTTTCAACCTCAGAATAATCTGTGAGAAATATCTACAGCACCAACAACATCTATATCATGTGTTCATAGACTTCAAGAAAGCGTTTGACCGAGTCTGGCATGCAGCTCTATAAGCAACATCAGCCCTAAAATTATTGAAGTCATCAAAAGCCTGTATGACAAGGCTACCAGTGCAGTCCTCCACAACAGCGCCATCGAGAACTGGTTCAGAACAACAATCGGTGTGTGTCAAGGATGCCTACACTCTCCAACACTCTTCAACATCTTCCTAGAGCGCATCATGTCAGATGCTCTTGCAGATCTTGAAGGCACAGTCAGCATAGGGGGTAGAGCAATCTCCAATCTTCGTTTTGCAGATGACATTGATGGATTGGCTGGATAGGAACAAGAACTTGAACAGCTGGTACAGAGGCTTGACACCACCTCCAGAGCCTATAGAACGGAAATAAGTGCAGAGAAGACTAAATTGATGACCAACAACACCAATGGCATCAAAGCGGACATCAAAGTCCAAGGCCAATCTCTCAACACAGTGCATAGCTTCAAATATTTAGGAGCCATTGTATCAGACAATGGGTCCCGACAGGAAGTCCTCTCCAGGATCGCACAAACAACTGCTGCCCTGACAAGGTTGAAGCCATTTGGAAAGACAGAACCATCAGTCTACATTCCAAAGTAAGACTGTTGCGCTCCCTTTTGTCATCTCCATCTTCCTATATGCTTGCGAAGCATGGACCCTCACAGCAGATCTACAACGAAGAATACAAAGCATGGAGATGAGGTGCTACAGAATACTTCTGAGCATTTCCTATACCCAACACATCACCAACGACGAAGTCCGACAGACCATCACACAAGCCATTGGACAACACAATGACCTGCTCAAAGTGGTAAAGAAACGGAAACTCCGATGGTATGGCCACGTCACCATATCATCAGGCCTTGCAAAGACTATTCTGCAAGGCACAGTGCAAGGAGGTAGAAGAAGAGGGAGACCGAAAAAGAGGTGGGAGGACAACATTCGAGAATGGACTGGTTTGACACTAAGTGAAGCCATCAGGGCTGCTGAGGACAGAGAAAGATGGAGTATGCTGGTTAAACGATCATCTGTGGTGCCCCTATGACCTCCGGGTTACGGGACAGGATTGGAGGATAGGATAGGAACTATCATTCTGTGCGTTGCTGAAGTTTTACATCATGGCCACGCAAAAGGAAGATGAAATGAGCGGGGAGATTGATAACTGAGCGAAATTAAGCAGATTTGCTTTATCTAAATACTGTGAGTTTTACAGCCATTTGAAGCTGCTGATAACACAATGAACTGTTTAAAGAAAATGGTTTCCAAAGATTCATCACGCAACTGAGATTTTTAGAAATAAGATCCTATCCTATCCTATCCTATCCTGCCCCATAACCCGGAGTTCGTAGGGGCACCACAGATGATCGTTTAACCAACATACTCCATCTTTCTCTGTCCTCAGCAGCCCTGATGGCTTCGCTCAGTGTCAAACCAGTCCATTCTTGAATGTTGTCCTCCTACGTCTTTTACGGTCTCCCTCTTCTTCTACCTCCTTGCACTGTGCCTTGCAGAATGGTCTTTGCAAGGCCTGATGATCTGGTGATGTGGCCATACCATCGGAGTTTCCGTTTCTTCACCACTGTGAGCAGGTCATCGTGTTGTCCAATGGCTTGTGTGATGGTCTTTCGGACTTCGTCCTTGGTGATGTATTGGGTATAGGAAATGCCCAGAAGTCTTCTGTAGCACCTCATCTCCATGCTTTGTATTCTTCGTTGTAGATCTGCTGTGAGGGTCCATGCTTCGCAAGCATATAGGAAGATGGAGATGACAAGGGAGCGCAGCAGTCTTATTTGGAATGTAGACTGACGGTTCTGTCTTTCCATGGGTTTCAACCTTGTCAGGGCAGCAGTTGTCTGTGCGATCCTGGAGAAGACTTCCTGTCGGGACACATTGTCTGACACAATGGCTCCCAAATATTTGAAGTTATGCACTGTTGAGGGATTGGCCTTGGACTTTGATGTCCATGTTGATGCCATTGGTGTTGTTGGTCATCATTTTCGTCTTCTCTGCACTTATTTCCATTCCATAAGCTCTGGAGGTGGTGTCAAGCCTCTGTACCAGCTGTTCAAGTTCTTGTTCCTCTCCAGACAATCCATCAATGTCATCCGCAAAACGAAGATTGGAGATTGCTATACCTCCAATGCTGACTGTGCTTTCGTGATCTGCAAGAGCATCTGACATTATGCGCTCTAGGAAGATGATGAAGAGTGTTGGAGAGAGTAGGCATCCTTGACACACACCGATTGTTGTTCTGAACCAGTTCCCGATGACGCTATTATGGAGGACTGCACTGGTAGCCTTGTCATATAGGCTTTTGATGACTTCAATAATTTTAGGGCTGATATTGTACACTTTCATTGTTGCCCATAGAGAGCTGCATGCCAGACTTGGACAAACGCCTTCTTGAAGTCTATGAACACATGATATAGATGTTGTTGGTGCTGTAGGTATTTCTCAAAGATTATTCTTAGGTTGAAAATCTGTTCAGTGGTACTTCGCCCTGCCCTGAATCCTGCTTGTTCTTCACCTATGATTTGTTCAGCTTGGGGTTTCAACCTGTTGAGTATTATTTTCAGGAGGACCTTGCTGGGATGGCTGGGATGGCTGTCTGATGAGGCTGATGGTGTGGTCATTTTCACACTCCTGAAGGTTACCTTTTTTGGGAAGAATGATGACAAGCGACTGGGTCCATGGTGTAGGCCACTCCCCACTCTGCCAGATCTTGTTACAGATAATGGTGAGGGCATCAATCATCGCTTCTCCTCCTGCTTGTAGCAATTCCGCGGGAAATGTTGTCCACTCCCGCTGACTTCCCTTTCTTCAGCAATTGCACTGCTGCCTCAACTTCTTCCCGGAGAATTGGGAGGATTTTTTCTTCTTCTCTGTTCTCGGGACATGCTAGAACTGATGGGTCTCCATTTGGTGTATGGTTGTAAAGGTCAGAGCAGTACTCGGTCCATCTGTCCAAGACTTCTTGTTCTTCTGTAAGGCATATGCCAGACTTGCTTTGGATCGTGGAGACTTTGGGCTGTTTAACACTTGTCAGCCGCTTCACAGTCTGGTAGGCCTTCTTGCTGTTGTTCTTGTTCAGACTGTTCTCTATTTCCTGGCATTGATCTTCTATCCAGTTCTCCTTTGCAGTGAGCATGGCTTTTCGGATGTCATTGTTGATTTTTCGATATACATCAGCTCCTTGTGAGTTTTTTTTTTTTTTTTTTTTATATCTCTCTTTGTTTATTACACAGATCCAAAAGTTCAGGTGTGATCCACGGCTTCTTATTTGATCGGTGCTTGCCAAGGATCTCGGTGGCGGCATCTGTCAAACCTGAGTTGAAGATGGTGGTCATGGTGTTGACATCTATTTCTCCAGCCCCCAAAATGAGCAGTGGTGCAAATTTCCCTCCAATTGTGGCCTGAAATAGTTCTGCCACCTCCGGGTCTTGCAGTTTGTCCAGGTCGAACTTCAGTCTAGTGCACTTTGCTGTATTTACTCTCTTCAAGTGGAGCCGGATAGACATCATCACGAGATCGTGGTCGCTTCCGATGTCTGCTCCTGGAAAAGTGCGTGTCCTGCCAATGGTGATGCTTGATCTGAAGCTATTCTTGACCATGATGTAGTCGATCTGCTTGTGATGCACCCCGCGGGGACTATGCCATGTCCATCGTCTGGAGTTTTTGTGGAGACCAAGCGTGTTTGCCAGTATCAGATTGTTGTATGGCAAACTCCAAGAGTCTCAGACCCCTGTCATTTGTCTCATCGTTGCAGTGGGGTCCACATGTGTCTCCCCAGTTGTGGTGCGCATCTTGGCCAACCTTGGCATTCCAGTCACCTTCCACTATGACTATGTCCTTCTTCGGCACTTGGTCAAGGACAGCCTGTAGATTTTCATAGAAATCCTCCACTTCGCTGTCGTCATAGTCTGCTGTTGGGGCATAGGCCTGGATGATGGTGATGATGATAAAAGAAATGATAAAGATGATGATAAAAGAGATGAAAAAAAAAAGAACACCTCACATGGAGCTGATGCCGAAAAATCAACAATGACATCCGAAAAGGCATGCGCACAGCAAAGAACTGGTGTTACGTTGAAACGCGAAGGATAGTACGTCTGAAACGCGCATGATAAATCTAATCGTTTCGCTTTGCAAAGTATTCAATAATAGAGTGTATTTACCTTTGATTTGAGTTTGCGTTGTTAGAAGAAGCTTTGGTGGACATGTTCAGCAGACTAGGAGTGCCTGAAGAAATCCTGACAGACCTCGGGACGCAGTTTGTCTCTGACTGCATGAAGGAGGTTAACAGACTGCTGAGCATCCTGCATTTGACTACGACACCCTACCATCCAATGTGTAATGGGCTAGTCAAGAAGTTCAATGCTACGCTAAAGTCCACCCTAAAGAAACTGTGCAGCGGGCAGCCCCGACAATGGGATCGCTACATCAACGCCTTACTTTTCGCCTACAGAGAAGTGCCGCAGGAGTCCACCGACTTTTCTCCATTCGAGCTGCTATACGGAAGAACCATCAGAGGGCCGATGCACATCCTGAAAGAACTGTGGACGAAAGAAGTA
This sequence comes from Oncomelania hupensis, assembly GCA_036898135.1. Taxonomy (NCBI): domain Eukaryota; kingdom Metazoa; phylum Mollusca; class Gastropoda; order Littorinimorpha; family Pomatiopsidae; genus Oncomelania; species Oncomelania hupensis. Next base: position 12,193,293 of record CM072517.1, read on the forward strand.
GACACCCCCGAGGTAAAGAACAGCTACCAGTATGTGTTTGAGCTACGGGAGAAGCTGGAGCAGACTCTCGAAATAGCCAAGGAAAATCTGAAGAAGTCCCAGGACTGTGGGAAGCACTACTATGATCGTAGGGCTGTGAACAGAAAGTTTAAACCTGGCAACAAAGTACTGGTGCTGCTACCTACTGACCACAATAAGTTGCTGATGCAGTGGAAAGGCCCGTACGAAGTGGAGACCATGGTGGGAATCAATGACTACAAGGTGTAGGTCGGCCAGCATTCCAAGATATACCACGCCAACCTCCTTAAACTGTACGTGGAAAGGCCACCAGAGACTGTGCACGCAGCGACAGCAGCTGTGATCAACGACAGCTTTGACAGTGAGGAACTGTTGGAACTGGGAGACTTCCACAGCAAAGGCATCGATGATGTTAAGCTAGGACCAGTCTTGACGGAAGGTCAAAAGATTGAGCTCAAGGACCTTGTGGGCGAGTTTCCCCATAGCTTCAGCGATGTCCCAGGCTCTACGACTTTGGTCGAACATGAAGTCCACTTCACTTCAAATATTCCCGTTCGATCCAAACCCTTCCCGATCCCTTTCAAGGCCCGCGAAACCTTAAAGAAAGACATATTGATGAGATGCTGAAGATGGGCATCATCAGGGAGTCCAGTTCCCCCTACGCATCCCCTGTCGTGGTCGTGAAGAAGAAGGACGGGAGCAACAGAGTATGCATCGACTACAGAAAGGTTAATAAGATCACCGTCTTCGACCCTGAGCCGATGCCTACCGCAGCAGACCTCTTCCGCCAATTATCGGGGAGTAAAATTCTCAAAAATTGACCTCAGCAAGGGTTATTGGCAAGTCCCCGTGCGTCAACAGGACATACCAACGACTGCTTTTATAACTCCTGATGGGACGTACGAGTGCCTAAGGATGCCCTTTGGCATGGTCAACAGCGGAGCTACCCTGAAGAGAGGAATGAGGAAGATGCTCAAAGGGATGGACAACGTCGTGTGTTACTGGGATGACCTGCTAGTCCACACCCATACCTGGGAAGAGCATCTGCAGACCTTGAGGGAGCTGTTTCACCGTCTAACAGAAGCTAACCTGACCATGAGACCCAGTAAATGAATTCTGGGGACTGACAACGTCGACTTAATCGGTCATTCGCTGAAAGAAGGACAAAAGGGGCTTCTGCTAGAAAATGTCACCAAGATTCTGAGCGCTCCACGTCCCCAAACGAAAAAGCAAGTGCAGTCTTTTCTGGGATTGGCTGGGTATTATAGGGAGTTCGTACCGAACTACTCAGCCATCACAGCACCTTTTTCGGACCTGGTGCGGAAAGGCTGTCCTAACCAAGTGCAGTGGGGACCGTCTCAGGAGAAGGCATACCAGACTGTGCACGACCTCCTTTCGAAGGATCCGGTGCTATGACTGCCCGACACTTCCAAGGAATTCGTCTTAAGAACAGACGCAGCGGACAAAGGCATCGGCGCCATACTGATGCAAGAACACGAAGGGAAACTATTTCCGGTCAGTTACGCCAACAAAAAACTGTCGAGGGCCGAGAAGAATTATTTTCGACCATGGAGAAAGAGTGCCTCGCCATCATATGGGGAATCCGGAAGTTCGAACTGTACCTTCAAGGAGTGAAGTTCATGCTACAGACTGATCACAAGCCGCTAACCTACTTGAACTCTGCCAAGTTTGTGAACAGTCACATCATGAGATGGGCTATGTACTTGCAGAACTTTAACATGCGAGTAGAATCTATTAAAGGATCAGACAATGTTGGTGCGGACTTTCTCAGCAGAGTGTGTGAGTAAAAAACTGTTGACTCTGTGTAGATAGACTGAGCACATTGACAGTATTCAGACTGAAATAAGTTTTTATTCTGGACTTTGTGCATTACATTTCAACGTTGTTGAAAGAAATTGGGTAAATTTCTTCTTGAGTGGGGGGTTATGTTACGTTGAAACGCGAAGGTTAGTATGTCTGAAATGCGCACGATAGATTTAATCGTTTCGCTTTGCAAAGTATTCAATAATAGAGTGTATTTACCTTTGATTTGAGTTTGCGTTGTTGTTAGAAGAAGCTTTGTATAATGTTGGTAATTTTTGTTGGTCGATATTATTGGAGAATTATCTAGATCTGCTTGTTTACTATCGATCGAAGTTTCGCGATATTTGAGAACATTCTTGGACAGAAAGGAAAGTTGTATGACGTAAGTCAGTGATGACGAAGTTTCATTTGGTTGGCTGTGGTGCGTCACTCTGGTGTGTTCTAAATTATTATTGAGTATGAAGAGACTATATAAGTGCCGCACTGTTTCAAAAGAGGTGTGTTGATAGTTGAGAATTGTAAACAAAAGTGGAAAGGAGAGAGTGAAAAGGCGATTGTATGCAGTTGATGATAAACGCTGAATAAAGTTTTAAAACTACATACGAAAACTTTGCCTTGTTGCTGAGTGAGCAGGCTGCGTGGATAAACAAACCTGAGTTACACTTTATCAGTACTTCAAGCATCGGGGCTGAATCAACTACTGATAGAAAAACACCAACATGGAACGAGTGTAACAACTGGATAGGAGATCAATGACAGAAAATAGAGAACAGTCTGAACAAGAACAACAGCAAGAAGGCCTACCAGACTGTGAAGCGGCTGACAAGTGTTAAACAGCCCAAGGTCTCCACGATCCAAAGCAAGTCTGGCATATGCCTTACAGAAGAACAAGAAGTCTTGGACAGATGGAAAGAGTACTGCTTTGACCTTTACAACCACACACCAAATGGAGACCCATCAGTTCTAGCATGTCCTGAAAACAGAAGAAGAAGAAATCCTCCCAATTCTCCGGGAAGGAGTTGAGGCAGCAGTGCAATCGCTGAAGAAGGGGAAGTCAGCGGGAGTGGACAACATACCCGCGGAACTGCTTCAAACAGGAGGAGAAGGAGTGGCCTATACCATGGACCCTGTCGCTTGTCATCACTCTTCCCAAAAAAGGTAACCTTCAGGAATGTGAAAATTACCGCACCATCAGCCATCCCAGCAAGGTCCTCCTGAAAATAATACTCAACAGGTCGAAACCCCAAGCTGAACAAATCATTGCTGAAGAACAAGCAGGATTCAGGGCAGGGCGAAGTAACACTGAACAGATTTTCAACCTCAGAATAATCTGCGAGAAATACTTACAGCACCAACAACATCTATATCATGTGTTCGTAGACTTCAAAAAGGCGTTTGACCGAGTGTGGCATGCAGCTCTGTGGGCAAGCACAAAACAACAGGCAAACCGACATACCCAACTCCCTTAAGCCATCCCCTCGCCTCCTTATTCCTTTGTTGTAGATTTATTTGTGAATTGGATTGTTGAACACTTTGAGAAAGAGAGGTGTGTATTGTGTTTGTATGTAAGAGAAAGAGAAAGAAGTAGAGAGAGACTGTATGTGTAATGCTTAATCTTAGCTCACCTTGTATTAAGTGTTCAATTTTTTGATTGAATGTACTTTACCCCAGCGCTGTGATCATGCTTTTTGTTTGAAAATGTTTATGCACAATACATTTTCATTAATTCATTCACTTCACAGAGCAAGAGTTTCCAGATATTTTGGTTATAGTAATAGTTATTCATTGTTTATAGGAACAGAATCAGGACCACAAAATCAGGACCACAACTTGGTTGAAAGAGGACTCACCCATGATCCTCCGTTTAAAAGATCTGCTGAAACAACTCTAGTGGTAACACTGAAGGCACTCCACCAGTTGGTCACTTTATAATAAAAGCATCCCACCCAGGGTCGCTGAGGCTATAATTTATCGAACCCCTGGTTACCAAAACAAAATAGAATATAAACATCATAAAATATCAACACAACACGTACATATAAAATGCTTATATTGCTAAATAATATCATAGAAAGCCCTAGTGACCACTTGGCAGAAAGCGTCCAATATCCCCAAGCTGACCCAACAGACCTCCTACACAAATTAGAAGTTTTGGAAGCATTTTCAAGAAAAAAGGTAGGTGTGGTCTAACAAAAAAGATAGTATAATAGATTGATAGAACACAGTAGGAATGAGAAAGAACAAAGGAGAAAGACAGTGACAGTGGGAATTTAAAGCACTAAATTTCCAAAAAGTGAGGATACTATTTCCACAGAAACCCCTGGCACCGCCACAGGGGGAGGTTATAATAAAAATAATAGGATAAAATGTACATAATAATAAAACTCACCTGACAAATTTCATGCTGCATTCGGGCTGCATCAACATAGGGGTGGATTTTAAATCGAGGTTTGCTGCGATCAATCAAGTGGGCTAAAAGCATGAATGCTGCTTCAATGTTGACATTTTCATGGGCTGATGTCTCTACCAAAGTAACAGTGCCTTTGAATTCTCGTCGAGCAAGCATTCGTTCAAGTTCTCGTAACAGCAGATCATCAGCTTCATCTTGCTTTGTGGATACAAGCACAACTGGTTTTTTTGTTTTAAGCGCAGCTGACAGAAGAGCTGATACACACTCAAACTGCTTTTCACTTGGTCGTTGTGGAACCTGAAACACATAACTCATGTATGATCAAATAACCCAATGTTGATACATAATCTGATGAAAATATATAACTGTTCCAGAGTAACGATAAATTTTGAGGTTTTTCATAATGCCTAAAATGACCTTGATCTTCAAGATCAATGCAAATACTGAACATATATAAAAGATCATCCTATGATCTCTACATAAACAAGTTTGGATGTATCGCTAATAGTCTAGGGTCAAGGTAACTTCAAAGTACCCCTGATCTTGGAGGTTGACCAAACTTGCATGGTTAGTGTTTAATTGATAGCTGTGATGCCTCATTCACCATCAATAATTTGGAAAAACTGTGAAGAATTTTTTTTTTTACTAACATTTGCTGATTCTATAAAAAAAAACACAATTAAAAAAAGTAAATAAATAAATACAGAGAAAATAAATATTTTAATATTACACCCATTTAAAAAACACACACACTGAAGCGATTCTGCATGAGAGCATCAGTGGCAACGGTCGACGTGGATGACGAAGAGGTTATGAATACCAAAAGTCGGTTGATGAAATGGGCACTTCGATTGCAACCATCCTTCATGATAGTAAGGCATATTTCAGGGAAAGATAACCTACCAGCAGATTTCTTGAGTAGGAGTGTGCAATAGGTAATTAGCGTGGTAGAGAGATCGCGTCGTAGTTAGGTTCTTTAAGGTGTTATGAACTGGGGGGGGAAGGGGGTGTTTGTGTGACACGAGTTTTGACGCACGCTAAAATTATGCCGAGTCAAGATGTATATAGTGTACAGTTTCATATCTCTGAGAGTGCTGTGCGCAAAGTTTGAATCAGCGGTTTCAAATGCGTAGTGTATACTAGGAATTAAGGTTTTTCACGGGATTTACATATAGCTCGATAGCTGCTAATAGCTGAACGGAATTCTGTGCCTTGAACTGTGGGCTGGGAAAAGTGGTGTTGAAGTAGCAGAGTCAGGCAGATACTTGTTGTGATCGGACGACTGTTGGATTACATTACATTACATGGTTATTGCTTTAGGTCCAGCGGACTCTTCCGAGCCAAATCAGGACCAGAGAGACGTTATCTTAAAATGTTATGAAAGTGGTTCAAATCTTAAAATATATACCTGTTACTCTTAAATACTCAAACAAATTTTCACATGACACCTCTTGAAAAGTCTTCTTTAAAACTGATGTATTAAAAATATGTTCTCTTTCCTCAATCAAATCACTAAATTCTGTCTTATCAATAAAATTCAAACCAAAAACGACATGGTTTATATGCGATAAAACAAACCAACATCATGTAAAAATTGAAACAAGTGTTGACACATTGCATATTTTAAAAATCTCTTTGAAAGGTATTGAACCAAAATATGTTTCTCTTTTATCAAGCAGGTCAGCACATTCAGCCATGAAATGACGAACAGAAAAGGATTTATCACATGCAAAGCACAATGGTGGTTCTACTCCTTTTAACAGGAAACTGTGGGTTACATAAGTATGCCCAATATGAAGGCGAGACAAAATTGTTTCTTCTTTGCAAGTGAATGCAAAGTTAGGCAAAGAATCTGACAAATCGGGAAGAATTTGAAATAATTTGTTGTTGATATGGTTAGACCAGTCAGTCTGCCAGACTGTTGGATAGCCTGTGACTGCCACTATCATAGGATAAGTGTAGGGTCCGTTTATAATGGTTGTGTTTTGTGTTTGCAACCACCCAAATTCTTGTTCCTTAATACGGGCAAGAATGACCAATGTGTTGTGGCAATTACTATAGAGAAGTACTTTTATAGTAACTGAGGATTTTTGCTGCCACAGTGCGGTGTATTTTCTGTGTATAGCAACTTCCTAAGGGTGTGTGCTCTTGGTTTAGAGACCGCCCAAGACCTAGGCATTTTGCAAATGCTAGGGTGCCCTGGATCATAAAGACAGTAACGAACGAACCATCTACTCTCTACAGACTGTGTTGTGTTGTGGTGTGGTGTTGTGTGTGTCTGTACTTCACAGGCCGAGAACTGAAGGTGAGTTGGTGCCCAGTATTCTAATTCTTTTAGTGGCTATGCACTCTGAGCATGCATACGTGAATGAATGATGATGGATGAGGGCGAAAGGGGTAATTTGATAAGTAGTATTTTTATATGATTTTCTTGTTGAAAATGTAAATGGAATAATGTTGTTGATGTTGTTGCAAGAACGAGGTCAAGAGTGATTGTGTATTGTAGTATGAGATGAATATGAGAGAGAGGATGAATGAAGATTGTTGATCAGGAATGGATTTATAATGCATTTGTATTTGTACAAATAATTTTCATTAGTATGAATTCTAGAAGAAATGTGAATTGTTATAATGCATGAATAAACAGGTCAAAATGGTGGACGGCAGAAGGAGTTATTTCCCATGTTTGTTACATTGTAGAGATAGACTAGTAAGATGCATTATTTTGTTCACCAGATTGGGCCTATTGCTCTTCTACCTATCTATGTTCTATTACCTACATCTGTTTCTACGTACTCCTATGTCATATTTCCACATGCTACTACTGTTGCTGGTCTGGCTGTTGGTTGCTGCTGCTCCCACACTAGTGTCGTATGGTGCCGGGCTAAGACGTTTGCGCGACCATTGCCACCTGGGCGCTACAAGACCTTTACTACCCGGAGGCTGCTGCTTGGAGTTCCATACTCAAGACCACGCACCCTCACAGTCATACATACACACATTACACGCAAATAAAAACATAATAAAAACCTATTGAACATTTAAAACGGTGACTCTTTATTACAGTCCGTGATAGACGTAAGGCTCTGGTGCAATTTCAGACGATTTAGCAAAGTTTGTATTGAAGAACGTAGTTATACTGTGTATAAAGAGTTTGTTATTAATTAAATACATTTCTTCAAATCTTGATGACTGTGCATTAAGCCATCAGTTGTATTACTTCATCTTTATTTTCATATTGTTACTGTATATCTTGATTGTGTCGGCTTCTTGTGTCCAGTGTCAAGGGGTTATGGATTACACAAGGGAGGTAATTGTTGGTTAACTGTTGGGGTTGTGACACCAGCTAAGGGTTAGATTTCCCCTTTTCCTGTGTGGTTGTGTGTTGAATAAAAGAGTGTAAATGTTCATCTGGCATTTGTGTTAGTTTTTTTTAGTTTGAGTTTGTATCCCCTCACTCTCTGTTTGAGCTGAAGTCACTGATTGCATTTGTGTGACGTGACACTATCCTATCCTATAACTCAAAAGTCGTTGGGGCCTCACACATGATTGTTTAACCAGCATACTCCATCTTTCTCTGTCAGCAACCCTTGTTGCAGTAAAGTGTTGTAGTAGCTGTATAGTGTAGCTTTACTTTGTGCGATTTGTTTTGCGTGTTATAGCCATGCTCAAGTTTCACGTGATTTTAGCAGCAGCGTAAGCATAATTTGATGCTTTTGAATTTGTGTAAGGATATAAAGGGGTACGGACAGACATGACCAAGGGTGGGAAAATGGGTGCGGTGCAGTGGACAGATCGGTGTCAGAAAGCTTTTGAGCAGTTGAAAGAGCGTCTAAACAGTCAACCCATTTGTTGTCTCCCAGATTGGTCAAAAGAGTTTGTCCTTAGGACCGATGCATCTGATATTAGTTTGGGAGCAGTCTTGCTGCAGGATCAGGGTTTCAGGCTTGTGCTAGCAAAAAACTAAACTCCGCCTAGGAAAACTACTCTCCCATTGAGAAGGAGTGTTTCAAAGTGGCGTTGGGGGTACAGAAGTACAGCCAATTTTTTTGTGGTTCATCACTTTAGGGAGCAAACCAATCTCAGTACACTTCAGTGGCTACACCGAGTCAAACCTCAGTCCCAGCCATACAGTTTCACAGTTGAAGCAATTGCTGGACGTGACAACATTGATGCAGATTTTCTTTCAAGGAATTTCTAATTTCAAGGATAATTCAGTGAAAAATTTCTTTATTAAACGGTTGTTTAATCTTCAGGTGAGGATATGTCGTGGTAAAGTGTAGTAGCTGTATAGTGTAGCTTTACTTTGTAACATACACTGCATGGTGCGATTTGTTTTGCATGTTAGGGTAGCCATGCTCAAGTTTCACCTGATTTTAGCAGCAGCGTAAGCATAATTTGATGCTTTTGACTTTGTGTAAGAATATAAAGGGGAATGGTCAAGTTGTGAGCTGAGGCGGTTATTATTTTATTCGCTAGCTAAAGGGGAAGGTATTCTTTTGCTTGAGATCGCACGCCGGAAAAACAAAGATTGTAGAAGCGGAACCAGGGCTGTTAATAGTCTAGTGCTATTACAGTGGCAACAGATGCTAGTGTTCGGGTAACTTAGTCTGTAGAGGACAGTTTTGAGATTGCTCACCTCAAAAACTGTTATCTGTTATCGCCTCCTCGTTTCCACACCTTCAGTTAATTCCACTTCACACTATGTCATCACTTTGTTCCTTCGCATGGAGTTCTTCACCTGCATGGTCTGGCTCAAGTGGGTAACGACTGAATTCATGCCTAGCAACATAATCGCCTACCTTCTCTCAATCTCAACCTCCATCACTGTTTTTAACGTCTTGCTGAAAGGTCGAGGGTTGACAACTGTGATAAGATAGGGAAGATACAGGGGCATGCAGTGCCTGCCAGAGCTCCAGACAGCAGGAAGACTAGTCTTATTCTTGTTTATTTCATATGTGTACTTTATTTATGGATCCAAGAGTGTAAGATCTACGAACAGATATCGTTCATATTGTATTTATCAGATAAATCGAAGGCATGACCTGAAGTGGAGTTTTGCTTGGTTAAACCAACATTATTTTGAGTAATGCCAAGACTCTCTATTTGAAGTTAACCTTGTCGTTATTCTAAAGTGATTGTTTCATCTCGCTTGATTCAAGCTTCTTAAGGCTGTTATCACTGAATCACCCATTTAATTTTGTTGTTAAATATTTAGTTAGAATGTATAGTCTGAATGCTTGTATTGCATCAGAAAGAGTGATTTAAAAAAAAAAAGTTTATTATTGCACCATGGGGTTTTGTGTTATTTTGTTATTAAGGGTAGGTAGTTAGTTTGCAGTGAAGAGTGGGGGTGTGAAATGTCTGGCCTTATGCTGTGACATATTTGGTGACCCTGACGTGATAGATAGGGTTGGCAGTGTTAGGAAGGGGCAATCATAAATTTTGTTTTGTTTCGTGAGTCTGAAGTTTGTTTGTTCCTGCTTTCAGCGGAAGGTTGGTGGGCGCCTGGAGCCGTGGTGCAGTGGGCATCACCAAGCTCGATGACTGGCTTTAGACCGTGGAGACCTTGAGTTGTTTAACACTTCTCAGCCGCTTCACAGTCTGGTAGGCCTTCGTGCTGTTGTTCTTGTTCAGATTGTTCTTTATTAAGCGTCGGCTTAAAACAATTGACAAGCGGTCTTTTAGTTTTCAAGCACCCAAGGTTTTGAATGCGCTGCCTGCTGGTTTAAGACATTGTACAGACCTTGTTTCCTTCAAGAGCTGCTTAATTACACACTTGTTCCGCAAGGCGTTTTCTGTGTAAATAGTATGAACAGTAATAATACTTTCTGAATGGTGCTGTACATGATGTAGTGCGAATGTTATGATGCGTACAAACAATGTGTGTAAGCGCATTGAGTTGTTATTCTAATGAAAAATGCAGTGTATAAATGCAATTTATTATTATTATTATTATTATTATTATTTAATGGCATTGCTCTTCTATCCAGTTCTCCTTTGATATGTGCATGCCTTTTCGGATGTCGTTTTTGTTTTTTCGGCAGGCATCAGGTCCCTGTAAGGTGTTCTCTTCCTTTTTCATCTCTCTTCGTTTATCACACAGGTCCAAAAGTTCAGGTGTGATCCATGGTTTCTTCTTTGGACGGTGCTTGCCAAAAAACTCAGTGGCGGCATCTGTCCCAGCTGAGTTGAAGGTGGTGGTCATGGAGTTGCCATCTACTTCACTAGCTCCCAAAATGTGTCATGGTGCAAATTTCCCTCCAATTGTGGTTTGGAATATTTCTGGCACCTCCGGGTCTTGCAGTTTATCCAGGTCAAACTTCAGTCTGGTGCACTTTGCTCTGTTTACTCTCTTCAAATGGAGCCGGAAGTACATAATCACGAGATCATGGGCAGGTCTGCCTACCCACAAATCTCAATTTCTTACTATCTTAAGTAAAAAATTCAAATTTTTTTACTGAATTTCAGATTTCCTTATTTTTTAAATCCTGTTTTACTGGGTTTTTTTATTGATTGATTGTTGCTTTAGGTCCAGCGGACTCTTCCGAGCCAAATCAGGACCGGACAACCCCCGATCAGCATAAAAGATCTGCTGAAACAACCCTAGTGGGAAAATTGAATGCCCTCCATCGGCCAGTCACTTTACAATAAAGACATTCCACGCAGGGGACGGCCGAGGCTTTACCCCAACTACTCGAACCCCCGGTTACAAAAACAAAATAGAATACAAACATCATTATAAATTATCAACAAAACACATACATATAAAATGCCTACATTGCTAAATAATAACATCATAGGAAGCCCTAGTGACCACCCGGCAGAAAGCGTCCAACACTCCCAAGCTGATCCAACAGACCTCATACACAAACAAGGAGTCTTGTCCAGGAAGAGTTTTCAAGAAAAAAGGTAGGTCATTGATCTAGCGAGGAAGAGCAAATGAGGAAGACAGCGACAGTGGGAATTTAAAGCACTAAATTTCCAGAAAGTGGGGATACTATTTATACTGAAACCCCTGGCACTCCAACGGGGGGAACTGTTGCCGCAGCAGACCTGCCTACCTTACGCATTACTGATCAGTAGTTTTCCCTGTGAATTTCAGTAATTTTGCATTTTCCTTCAGTAATTCTACAGACATGAGTAAACGCGGTGTTTCTGAATAACCAAGGTATGAATAAATTCACAGCACGTTTACTACTTAAAAAGCACAAAAAAACTGTTTTTAAAAGGATAGCAAAAAGAAGGAAACAATATCAAACAGATTTTAAAAAATGATTACTTAGTATCATGAGAGACCATGGCTTGCAACAAAAGATAAACCTGCACATCACTGACCCGGTTGTGATGAAGGATAACTGTCCCACAGAGTTTTATTTACATTACCGGTGATTGACTCAAATGCCATTTTCGTGATAACATGTGTAATTCACAGGAATAGGCACTACACATAAATTATGAATTCAAAGTTTGCCTTTAAAAAAAAATTTTTTTTTAGTTTCATCAGCTGTCAAAATAAGGACTTGTAAGTACTGTGAATACGTTTACCAATAACAATAGCACATTGTGAGGTTAATTTAATTACAGTTGAAATCGACCATACTGAAAAGACTGTACCCTGTACAAATTTTAACTGGTCCTTATATTGTGCCAGCTGCCTGGAGTAGGCACATTTGAGATGGTCCAGCTCTTCTGGCCTCACATATCTGGTGTCTTCATGGCGAGATTTGAGGACTAGCCGCTTCTCCTCCATGCCCAACTGAGAAGTCAGAATTGCACACAGAACAGTACACGTATAAACTATAGCCTAATTCTGGGCCATGTTTTTTGAAGCCACAAGACAAGGCCAAGTCCGCGTGTAATCCGAACGAAATACTTGCAACTGCAGCTTTTTCTTCTTCTTCTGCACTTGAGCAATCTCTACACACTCAGACTCTTCTGATTCGTAGTCTGTCCCATGTAAACGTGCAACTTTAGCCCGATTTGAACACATGATTTGAACTTTCTCCACTCGCCATTTTCACTCAAGATCGGCGCGACAATCTAAGCTCGTAACGATCGAGCATGTTCATTGGTTCACGACGTCCAATCACAACTCTCGAAACATTTGCTCTCATCCAAGGGCGGTTACTCTGTCGGCTTCTAGGCCTAGCAGACAACAATTTAACAAGTTTACACGGCTCTAAAAATTGCGTAGTTTTTCAATTGTTTTTTCTGTAATTTTGCATAAAATTTCGTACTCCCGTACTAGAGGGTAAAATTCCGTAAAATTACGGAAGATTACGGAAGGGTAGGCAGGTCTGCCGCAGTGAATCGGTCTTGCCTATAAAGGAAAGACAGGTTTTCAACTGGGGCTTTCACTTTTCCCTTTATAGGTTAGAACAATCTACAGTGGCAAGATTGCTCATGACCCCAAGGGGTGTTTTACTGTTTACTGTTTATTGTTGTTATACTGTACTGTCCTTTATCGTCTTGTAACATTTATATGTGGCACCACGTGTGAATTTCTCTTTGACTGAGATAAGGTGATCGTGTTCGTATTCGTATGTCGAAGAAGAAGCAGCAACAACACAGCATTTTTTCAAAACCCCCCAAAAAATATAAAAAAAATTCCCTAAATTTAATACAGGATAACATGTATATTGCAAAAAAAAAATCATTTTTTAACATTATGTGAGAGAGTGCATGCGTGTGAGCGCATGCAAGTTTTGTAGTATGCTTGTGAGTGTGTTCGGTGGTTGAGACAAAGTTCATAATAATCTTGCGTTCAAACAGAGAATCAGTCGGAGTACATTCCTTTTCTCTCGCCTTTATTCTCTTCTCTTTTTTCCAATTCATATAAAACATTCCTTGACCTTATATATTAATACATTTCGTTATCACAACTCACAATATTATTTCCACGCGTAGCTTTCTCGTGCACACCAATTAGTTTCTTCTGAACTTTTAATTACTTTGTCTAAACCACCGAACACACTCACAAGCATACTACAAAACTTGCATGCGCTCACACGCATGCGAACGCACTCTCTCACATAAGTCTAAAACTTTTTTTTTATAGCCATTAAAGAAAAAACGCCGAATCAACATTTTCAGCTCTTTTTCCATTTTAGGTGACCGGCCGATGGCCTGCTTATATATTGGACAGAATGTTAATTTAACGCTTTAATAAGTTAGTCCTTGATGTGATCTTTGTAGGCAAATTAAAAAAAACTCAAACTTAATGTATCATGCATGAGAAATTATTTGTATTTTGAAGTGTGTAAGCATAAAATAGGCCTATCATTCAGAGTTATTTGGCCTATCACTCAGGGCTAACTCTATTTGTCATCACGGACGACAACTCTTGGCATGTATTGATGCTACATGCAGGAACTAAAAAACACTTTTTCAAGTATTTTACGGTCAAATTTCAAAATTTTTTTTGCTTTGACATGGAAATAGTGCATTTAATTATCTGTACACAAAGTTTTAGCGAGGGGTCTTATTATTTAATAACAATTATCACGATAAAACCCGCCTTTTCACTTGCCATTTCAGCTACCAGGACGCGGACGTCTCCTTTTGCAAAAACCCCGAAGCTACAGGCTTTCATTAATAATTATTGGTTAAAATTATTTATTTCTGATAAGTTTTCACTTAGAAATAGCCCGTAATGTCATACTGCTGTTCTGTGGGCACACTTTGGGATAACTCTATTTGTCATCACGGACGACAACTCTTGGCATGTGTTGTTGCTAGAAGAAGAGGGTCAGACAGAGGAAGTTTTCTTTTAAGTATGAACAACTGGCTCAGTAGAACGAAATGACATCATTGTAGAAGTCTTGAACAATAGTTGATTTTAGCTTGTTTTCATGTTTTTCAAGATATACCCTATAGCTTCCTCCCCAATGATTTAATCAGAGTCTTGCTCAAATTGTTTGTACTCCATTGCGCATTCGTTTAGTCACCATTTTTTTCCAACATAAAGGATGAAAGGGAAATAACTCCTGTGTTCTCAGGGGACAATCACAAGTTATTTCCCTGGACATATTTCGTCTGCTATAATATTTGTCTTTTTCATATGACATAACAAAGCTTACTGGCCCTAATTTCCGTAATATAATAACCAATTTATGTATTTTCCGGAACACTATTATTTTTTCAAATTTCCGTAACAAAATGTGGAAATTCCGGAACGGTAGGCATCTCTGCATGGGCACTTCTGATGTCTGCTCCTGGAAAAGTGAGTGTCCTGCCAATGTTGATGCTTGATCTGAAGCGTGTCTTGACCACGATGTAGTCAATCTGGTTGTGATGCTCCCCGCTGTGACTTTGGATTTTTTGTGGAGACCAAGCATTTTTGCCAGTATCAGATTGCTGTATCTGGCAAACTCTAAGAGTCTCAAACCCCTGTCATTGGTCTCATTGTTGCAGGGGTCCACATGTGTCTCTCTCCAGTTGTGGTGCGCATCTTGGCCAACCTTGGCATTCTAATCGCCTTGCACTATGACTATGTCCTTCTTCGGCACATTGGTCAAGGACAGCCTGTAGATGTTCATATAAATCCTCGACTTCGCTGTCATCATAGTCTGATGTTGGGGCATAGACCTGGATGATGATGATGTTGAAAGGGGCAGCTCTCAGATGGTAATAAGTGTACTAGAGACTGGGCAGCAACCCATGACAATGGCTAGAATGTCTTTGTGGACCAAGAATCCAACGCCGTATTCGTGCCTGTCATCTCTACCGCTAAAATAGGCCTTTCCAGCGCAGTTCGCCGATACCTAAGATGTTCCATCGATAGGGCCACGTCACCAGAACATCAGGCCTTGCAAAGGCCTGCAACACATGGTGCAAGGAGGCAGAAGAAGAGGTGGGAGGACAACATTCGAGAATGGACTGGCTTGACACTGAGCGGAGCCATGAGGATTGCTGAGGACAGAGAAAGATAAGAGTATGCTGGTTAAACGACTTTCAAATTACAGGATAGGATAGGATAGGCACTTATTTCCATTCCAAAGGCTCTGGAGGTGGTCAAGACTCTGTACCACTTTCCAGTTCTTGTTCCTCTCCAGGCAATCCATCTATATCATCCACAAAACTGGGGTTGGAGATTGCTCTACAGGCAAGGATGGGCAAGTAGCGAGAGTAGCGATTACATTTTGTAGTTTCGCTACTATTTGGAGTAGTTTGTAACGATCCAAACTACATATTGTAAAAAAGTAGTTGTAAAGCAGCTAACTACTAATTTGTCAGTAGCGAAGTAGCGAAAATGTGTTTTTCGCTATGCTACTTTCCTTGCCGTGTGACTTGCACTTTCAGTCAAGCCGAAGCGAGTGCTGTCTCGCGCGAGATTGATCGCTCGCTCAGCGAACTGAAGCATGATTGTGATAGGCTGAAAGCAAAAGCCAGCCACGTGACTTTCAAAAGCGCACGTCAGTCATCTCAGTCTTTGTTTGGGCAAATCAAGCACAGAACGCACAAACATTCTCAACTGCCTGTACAACCTTATGGCTGTATTTATGTTTTGTATCAGACATAACAGAGTACATATAACTTTTTTTCTTCTATTTTTGACTTTTATTATTAATAATATTTTTTTGTATTTTGCAAATGGTATATTTATACCATACATAATGTATTAAGTGTGCTCCTATATAATGATCTTGACTTGCAATGTTATTAATAACAAATTTTGTAATATATTTTGTATCTTTTTTTTGTAATCTGATTAAGAGCATATATCATTAAAAGTATTTCTTTGTTGTTTTTTTCTTGTCTTTTTTTTATTTACTTACATTTAAAAAATACTTAGCAGTCCCAGTTGTGATTACAGTTTAAAAAAAAAAGTAGTTTGAAAAGTAGTTAGCTACTTTTTTTAAAGTAGCGTAAAAGTAGCGAACTAAATTCCTTCAAAATGTAATTGTAAAGTAGCGAACTACTTTCTTAGACTAATGTAACTGTAGTGTAGCGGACTACTTTTCAAAAGTAGTTTGCCCATCCCTGTCTACAGGCAATGCTGAATGTGCCTTCATGATCTGCTAGGACTCAGTACATCTTATGTTAATCGGATGAATAAAAATTGATACAACAAAAAGATCTGCTAAGGCATCTGAAATGATGATGCGCTCCAGAAAGATGTTGAAGAGTGTTGGAGAGAGTAGGCATCCTTCACGCCGATTTTTGTTCTGAACCACTTACCGATGGCATTGTTGTGGAGGACTGCACTGGTAGCCTTGTCATACAGGCTTTTGATGACTTCAATAAAGTTATCGCTGATGCTGTACACTCTCATGGTTGCCCACACAGCTGCATGCCAACCCCGGTCAAACGCTTTCTTGAAGTCTACAAAAACATGATATAGATGTTGGTGCTGTAGGCATTTCTCGCAGATTTTCTGAGGTTGAAAATCTGTTCAGTGCTACTTGACGAAGTCCGACAAACCATCACACAAGCCAATGGACATGATGATTTTGACATGCTCACAGTGGTGAAGAAACAGAAACTGATTATTATTATTATTATTGAGGATTTTTATAGCGCACTTATCTCGCCGTACTTGACCAGATTCTAGGCGCTGGCCGACATAGGATCTAACTCAAACTGCCCGAGAGGCCCACCCGCAGCCTTTGGGCGCATGGTCTGATGCCCGGACAACTGAGCACTATCCTGGCCAGCCAGGGATGGGGGAGAAGGACCAAGTGCATGCTGGGTGTGTTCTTGTTACCGGCACTCACCCGTCTAGGACATGAGTGTAAGGATCTTTAAAGTCCATTATGATGGAATGTATGCAACACACAGACTAGACCTCGGTTTATACTCTCATCTGAAGGAGTAGGAAACGGGAGTAAAGTGTCTTTCCCAGGGACACAACACAATGGCCCGGACAGGGCTCGAACCCGGGACCTTCATTTCCGCAAGCCAAAGCACTACCATTAGACCACCGTGCCTCTGATGGTATGGCCACGTCACCAGAGCATCAGGCCTTGCAAAGACCATCCTGCAAGGAACAGTGCAAGGAGGCAGAAGAAGAGGGAGACAGAAAAAGAGGTGGGAGGACATTAGAGAATGGACTGGCTTGACACTGAGTGAAGCCATGAGGGTTGATGAGGACAGAGAAAGATGGAGTACACTGGTTAAACGATCATCTGTGTTGCCCCAACGGGTTATGACTTATGGGATAGGATAGGATACTTCAGTCTGCCATGAATCCTGCTAGTTCAGCTATGATTTTAGCATAAAAATGAGTGCCCAGAAAAAAACAAATGAAATTGTGCCATTAAAGTGCAAAGTGATTCCGACTTTGAACTTTCTATGCTCTGGATCTTGACATGACCTTGACCTCTGGCTTTAAACACATATACTATCAAATAAACTACAGCGAAAGTTCTATTATGCAAAAAAATGGTGACCTTGGGATAACCTTGACCTTCAGTGACTCTGAGTTTGGGATGACTTTGACCTTCACATGACTTCATTAATGTCTGATCAAATAACCCAATGTTTTGCATAGTATGGGTTAAATAAAAAACAATTCCACCGTACAAAGATTTGGGGGGGGGTGGGGGGGGGGGGTGGGGGGGGGGGCATGTTTTTGCAAGGTCTAAAATGAAAATTGAACGTCAAGAACAATGCAAATATGGAACATATATGAAAGATAAATCCCTAAATACAACATTTGGACTATATCTCATAGTTTAGGGTCAAGATCACTTCAAAATACCTATAATAACAGACTTTGGATAGCACCAGTGACCTTGACCTTGGAGTAAGGTTGACCAAATTTGTATAGTATGTGTGTCCCAATGATGTCTATCATGCATCAAAGAATAATGTTCAATATTAATAACCTAGAAAAAAAGCAAATTTTTGTGAAAAATTTCATTTTTTCACAAACATTTTTTTGACACTAACTGACCTAAGTGGTCATTCATTCACTGATCATTTATGAGATCTCATAATACACCATCTTACCAAGTTTGGTTGTGATAGTTTAAATGGGTTCTGAGATAATTAATCCACTTGCAAGTTTTGCACAGATGGCAGACTGCGGACGGCGGACACGGCTGAAACAGCCTTGTGTAAAAGTTAACTCTCTGCCAGCAGCAGCAAGCTATTTTTAACCACGCAAGCGAGCTCTCTTTTTGCTCACAGAGTAAAGAGAATGTGTCTTACTCATGCTCTGTAATTGTACGCTCAAAAAGTGATCGTTTTATGTGGAATGTCCATGTTATTGTGGTAATCTTTTGTATTTAGTTACTTTCATATCTAAGCCTTGCATTGGCGCAAACTAGAACCACGAGGTCGATTTTGTTTGTGTTATATTTAATTCGATTTGACCGTTTGTAGCTATCCTTCCTGCACTATAAGCTGACTTGAACTGGACCGGTTTTCGAGTGTGTATACACGTTGTAATTACACGTTCTGATCATTTAAATCCATCTGACAATGTTCACCATTTGAAGTCACTTAGTACAAAGTTTGAACTTTCAGGTGATGTGGTCGATATTTATGAACCCCTTCTTGTGTTTGGTTGCTGGCCTCTTAATTGCAGCGAATTAACGAAAAAATTATGCTAATGCTGGCCACAGGCACATCATTGTTGCCGGCCACCTACAGATCTTCGCTGCGTGCAGTCAAGCTCGGAATGTTACTGCACTTCCTTACCACATGTACATGTATGCTTTGTCTTTAATGTGTTTTGTTTGTTTTGTTGAGTTTTTTCTTTCTTTCTATTCTTTACTTGTTATGTCTCATTTGTTTTTAGCTTTGTTTTGTGAAGTCCTTTAAAACAACTGTATTTGCCCTTTGATTGTGTGTTTACATTCAGTTTATGTGTATGTGTGTACTGTGTGTGTATCGGTTATGTGTGTAGTTTCTCTCTCTCTCTCTCTCTTTCTTTATAAAGTGAATGCATGTCTCCATTGAAAAAAACCCAACAACTGTTGTGTTGCTATCATGTAAATTGTTGTACTTTGAAATGTGTTTTTTCCTTGTAAATTGTAGTATTTTGGCATGTTGTTTTGTTTAAAAAAGGGTTTTATTTGCATTGCCTCATGTCTTGTAAATTGTGCTGTTTTGAATGAGGTTTTAAATGTATTCTCGTTTGTTTGGGCTCTCTCGTGTATAGTAAATAGTGGATGAGTTTTTAAAATACATTCAGTTTCAGCAGTAATTTTGTTAGGCATTAAATACTTATGTAGCGAGCAAGGGTAGTTTCTAATAGAGTGAGGGACAACTGTCATGTATGTCTAAAATGTAAAAGAAAATTGTAAGAGATGGAGGTTCGTTAAGGTCTGGCTAGCTTGCGGCAATGGCTAAAATAATTATAAGCTCCACAAACTACTAAAGGCAAGTGCCAGTTGGATAGGCTACGCTATGCACAACCAGTGCCTCGGTACTGGCTACAAGCAGTTCAGGCAGCAATACGGGACGGAACAAGGCTTATTTTTAGCCATAGCCTGATAGTGCTGCATATGGACAGCCGTGCGGACAGATGGACAGACTATTTTTTTTAATAATTTAATGTCATTTTTAGACTATTTAGGACTGATTTGCAATAATCTTGAAATTTTTTTTTGTATGGGTGAGTACATCAACTTACATTGCTATGAATGCAAGTTTAAAAAAATACACACACACGCACTTACCTCCCCTCCCCTCCCCTCCCCTCCCAGCCTCCAATTTGCACATCCGATTCCCACAGAATAAGCTACAAGCAGTGTAATGTAGGCAAAAAATTAATTAATAGACCTTTCTCTGATTATTGTGGAAAACAGTGTTCTCTTCCTTCTCCCTTATTGTAGCGCGTACCTACAGCTCTGTAATTACTCATCATCTTTCTTCTACAAAACTTTCTTTATCCACTCATATAACTTAAAGCATGCCCTTCCATGTTAGAAACAACAGTAGTCAATGCCACCTTGGTTTCGTATACTATATTGGGTCTATACACTGCGCCTTTAAAAAGCAGAGGTACATATATACGGTTTGTCCACAAGTATATCAACTAACAAGTTAGCATCTCCCTTCTATGTCTCTGTCGACGTGCGCGTACAACCGGTTGCTTCCCTTTACATGCTTTGCGCTCCATAGCGTCGTCGGCCTAAAATAGTTTTTTTAGAAACTTCAAAACCCAGGGGAGTTATGGGTAGGGAAATCATTTTCTGAAATGACGTCGGCAGGACTCTTCGCGATTAGTGCATGGCATACGAGACACACGCAAAATGGCGTCACAAGAAGATTGGTTAGATCTGAATTCGTCTAATTTGACCTCGCATGCTGCTAAAAAACAATGTAATTTGAATTTGCTTTCACAAATCAAAAGAGCGCGAGACCACAACAAAGTACAACGAGCCAAGGCGACGCAAACACTCAAGGCCGACAGAACAAAAAGCACACAAAATACAAGAGGTAAGTACCCGTGACCATACAGTCAATAAAGTAGGCCTAACCACCATTGCAAAATAGGATTGATCATCACCATGATTGAATTTTTCCACCCCACCTTCCAATCGGTACGGAATCGAGCATATGCTCAAATCATCATATCTTTGACAGAACTTGCATGTGCATTATAGAGTGTGATGCAAGCGATAAATGAACCATCACATCGAAGCGACTCACGATCGCCGGCACTGAGCTCACATATATGTGTGCATGTTTCTATAAATCCATCGTGTTCTCCTTCGATAATTGAGCAAAGCCTTTGTTCACTACCAAAACTATGCAGTTCCTCTCCCAACTTTCGTTTAATTTCAGCCAGCACATCTTCGCGAAAAATGGCGACCATGACTTCAACCGTAGCTAGTTATCAGTTACTTCCCTTGAACAGATTTCCCAGAATTCTCTATTCTATTTTTAGGTTTGGGATAGCTTGTGGATAAAACCAAGGGCAACGGGACCACCGCACGTCGACTGGGGGCAATACGAGATACTAACTTGTTAGTTGATATACTTGTGGGTTTGTCAGCATGAAAGCATTATGCGCTGGCACTATGCAATAGCATAGCAAAGTATAGAAAGAGTTAACCTCATACAACAGCAACTATACTTGTGTGGAACCAACATTCTTAAAGTGTCAAAAGTTGAGAGAGAGATACATACATACATACATACATACATACATACATACATACATACACACACACACACACACACACAGATTTGCTTGCAGATTGTTCAGATGTGAACCATCACTTCATGCTTTCATTATGCTGTCACAACATCACCATGAAAACACTTTTGAAAATGATGATTTTCAACTGTGTGAGTGAAAGTACATTTTAATGGCCATCTTTTTAATTGCCAGATAGTTCTATGTACAGCTAGTGAGACCAATCATTCCTTGTTTTCATGTTGTTTCTTGAAAATAGTCGTTTTCAGCTATGTGTGTGTTTAGGGAAATACATTTTAATGGCTTGTTTTTTTTTTTTTACCTGACTGACATCAAAGCAGCAAAGAAATCCATCAATGTTCAGACGGCCTTCAGGCATAAGCTTCTGTTCGTAAGAACTGTCTGTCTCCATTCCTGTTACACAAAAATAGTAGGAAACATAGGTTAGCTGTCACGTTCTAAAGAACACGCATACCCAACTGGTTGTGCATTGGTAGCGTATAGGATGTCATTGTATAAACCAAACTCCAGCAGACTTCCAAATTCAGCCAGCTGATTCCAATCTGAATCAGCCAGCTGTTTCGTCCACTTGCCAAGTATCCAAAGGAAGTCCCATTGAATTTTCAAATACCAAAATCTGTTATTTCTATCTGAAAGACCATATAAAAGAGTAATGCTATATTTGGTTAATTTATATATCCTATCCTATCCTATCCTGTCCCGTAACCCGGAGGTCGTAGGGGCACCACAGATGATCGTTTAACCAGCATACTCCATCTTTCTCTGTCCTCAGCAGCCCTGATGGCTTCGCTCAGTGTCAAACCAGTCCATTCTCGAATGTTGTCCTCCCACTTCTTTTTCGGTCTCCCTCTTCTTCTACCTCCTTGCACTGTGCCTTGCAGAATAGTCTTTGAAAGGCCTGATGATCTGGTGACATGGCCATACCATCGGAGTTTCCGTTTCTTCACCACTGTGAGCAGGTCATCGTGTTGTCCAATGGCTAGTGTGATGGTCTGTCGGACTTCGTCGTTGATGATGTGTTGGGTATAGGAAATGCCCAGAAGTCTTCAGTACCACCTCATCTCCATGCTTTGTATTCTTCGTTGGAGATCTGCTGTGAGGGTCCATGCTTCACAAGCATATAGGAAGATGGAGATGACAAGGGAGCGCAGCAGTCTTTGGAATGTAGACTGATGGTCCTGTCTTTCCAAATGGGCTTCAACCTTGTCAGAGCAGCAGTTGTTTGTGCGATCCTGGAGAGGAATTTATATATACATATCTTATTAACCTTATGAACAGGTTTGGATTTATGGGAAATGGTGGATTCAGTTCATGACTGTGTAGGCTTTCTGCTTTTATTTATGTATTATATGCTTCACCATTTTCTAACTATTTTATACACTGTAAAATATGGCTGACATGAACAGATAATTTTTTTTATTTCCAGATCTGAAAAATATATAATTTTGAAGCCATATCTCCAGAACCACTGAATGGATTTTGATCAAATTTCATTGGAACATTACCTTTGTTAGTGGCCTGCCTCCTGTGCAATCATATTTGCTCTACCAAAAAGGTCAAGGTCACTGGAGATTTTGTGGCTAAACAGGTTTTGCTCAATATCAGTTGAAGCGATTTGGATGAGTTATGATATAGAGGTACATAAGATCATGGGCCATCCTTCAGTATCAGTCCGGGGTGCAAACTTGTTTTTTCCAACCTAGTTCCAGTCATTCGCCCAAGAAGGCAATCACCGAAGTCGAACGAAGCTCTCCGATGTGTTACGAAATGATGCTTGCATGACTACGACTAGCTGACATTAAAAATGATCGCTGTTGCTTCTAATTTTGTTCGATTTACACAGATTTAGCATTTCGCAACGGTATACTTTGTTAATATGAGCATAATATTAGCATAATTATTATCGACCATATTTAATAGTTTCGTTCCTTGATTTGCATTTTGTTAGTTCTCAGCAGTAAAGGCTAATAATAGCATAGCCCATTTCCTGCCTAGAACCAAGTAGACCACAGTATACATAGGCTTAATCTACATTATTATATTATAAGTCAGTCTCCGCGCAGCGAAGAAGCTCACTAGCTGAATATAATTATTAGACCTGTATTGTTTGTTTTATACGTAAATAAATGTATAAACTATATCTATTCTAATTCATAATATTTAGGCCTATACTTTATAATATTCGAATCTTGAAATTTCCGGAGAAGGACGAGTAGGCTAAGCTCAGAGTTAAATTAATAGTTAGTTATTCATTGCTTACAGGGTCCAGAGGACTGCAAAGAGTCGAATCAGAACCACAAAATCAAGACAACTCGAGATCAGAGTTAAATTAAAAGCTTATTAGTTATTCATTGCTTACAGAGTCCAGCGGACTGCAAAGAGCCGAATCAGGACCACAAAATCGAGACCACAACTTCGCAAGTAGTAGTAGTAGTAGTAGTAGTAGTAGTAGTAGTAGTAGTATAGTTATTTAGTTAAAAATTTAATTTATTTATTTGTTTTGTTTGTGTGTTGTTGTTGTTGTTATTATTATTATTATTTTTATTATTATTATTATTATTATTATTATTATTATTGTTTGTTTCTTTATTATTATTATTATTATTATTATTATTATTATTATTACTTAAAAGAAAAAAAAAGATTAGTGTGCTGCTGTGCGTGCTCAATGGTGTAAATATGGTCAGTGACGTTTTGTTTGTTTTTGCTGAAGTTGGGTGTAACCCGAAATATTCAGATGGTGTTACTGGTTATTTTTTCTTATAGATTTAACAGTTTTCAGATGATTTATAGAAATTTCCGCCCGCCACGCAACATTTTTTTAATACGTGTTTCTCATTAAAATACATATAATTGAAATACATATAACAAATTTACTGTATCAGTTAAAAAGAATAATATTAGTTAAATAAATAATTGCTTTGGTGCTTGCAATAAAAATATCAATGTTTTTTGAGACCATTATAAACTTGCTTTGCCTTGTGCTGAAGTGACATCAACATATCCATAGCGCTTTGAAGTTTTGTCATGGTTTTATTGTTGATATAGATGTGAAATCGTTGTATGTGTGCTTTATGTGTTATGTATTACTTTTACTCCTTATTACTAATTGTGTCAGTATATTATTCATCATAAAATAATAATAACTGCTTCAAAATACAAATCTCGACTTGAGCTTGAAGCTGTGCAGATCGAAATAGAATTAGATCTAGCAGCGGCTATTTGTATGCACGATGTTTCACCACAGGCTCTGAAGTCTTTTCTTTTGTCTTTGTAAACTCCTAAATACGTACGAAATATAGTATGTAATTGAGGCCTATGAAAGACGAGACTTCCAAGCCTGTGGTTTCTCGTAGTCCTGCCAGCATTCGTTCGTAAAACATCGGATAGCTTCGCTCAACTCGGAGAGGTTCGTTCGACTTCGGGAATTGCCTTTTTCGGGAAAGTGACTGGAACTAGGTTGGAAAAAAACAAGTTCGCGTCCGGGGTCACTCCAAATTCACTTTTTTTGTTTAAAACTCTGCCATATCAAGAGGTATTATTTTTAATTTCTTCCTATCATGTTCATTCTAATATAATGGAACATTAAAGACCTCAGAGCCTGAACAGTTGCTTACTAAAAAGACCGTGTCATTTATTTGCAGAAAACTCTTTCAAGTCTTCATAAATCACTACAACTGTCTGGATACTCTTGCTTGCAGTCCAATGTTTCTAGTGCGAACGCTTTCTGTGTTTGGTCAGACATTTTATTTAGCTCAGTTACATTGACCAACCCCCTAGAGGCAAATGCTGCTCAAGTATTGTTCAAAAAGACTATAACAGTCTAGTCTGCTCCTTAAAATTATTCCCCACTAAAACCATATGCAAAACCCATTTATTAAAGGATAGTTCAACTCCCAACACCATTTCTGCTCATTGGAGATCTGAATGGTCACTACCTCACATAGGAAAATGATCCTCAGAATCCCCAAGGCAAATTCTGGAAAATGTCAATTACCCAACCAATGTATTTCAATTCAGATTCTCCTACTTATTTAGGAACATTTTCTAATAAATCCCTGGCATCAGTGACACCTCTTTTTTGGGACATGGATCGAAAACCTCATTCAGATTTGCAGGAGTGATGATCATTTTCCTGTTTTTGTGGTTTTTAGAAGATGAATCTGATCCCCAGCAGCGCTGTAATTTTTTAAAAACAGATTGGGACAAATTTGGACATTACACATCTCGTTAATTACCTCTGACATTTTAAATTCAGAAGAATTAGTGTTGGAGTTTTCTAATATTCTAAAAGAGTTCAAATTGTATTCCCAAAAGTTCGAAGATTCTTTGGTTTGATGAAGAATGCAAGATTCTTCATCAGCAAAGAAAACAAGCCCAATGACATTTCTTCCAAAATCCTACTACTGAAAATAAACCATCACCAGAAGCGAGCCAAAACTAGTTATTTCTTTTAACAAAATATGTGCCAATCCTGGAAAACCTGTTCCAAACTTCATTATAAAACCTCTTCCAAAAGTCTGGAAAATAACAAAAAGAATTAAAGGGAAAAACTCAAATGCTGTGATTCAAGGACTAAAATAACCATGAACAAACCATCATTGACTAAAAGCAGGTGGACCAATTTTATTTGTTGCCCTCTACCATCCACCTATCCTATCCTATCCCGTAACTCGAAGGTCGTAGGGGCACCACAAATGATTGTTTAACCAGCGTACTCCATCTTTCTGTACTCAGCAACCCTCATGGCTTGGCTCAGTGTCAAGCCAGTCCATTCTCGAATGTTGTCCTCCCACCTTTTTTGTCTCCCTCTTCTTCTGCCTCCTTGCACTGTGCCTTGCAGGATAGTCTTTGCAAGGCCAGATGCTCTGGTGATGTGGCCATACCATCGGAGTTTCCGTTTCTTCACCGCTGTGAGCAGGTCATTGCATTGTCCAATGACTTATGTGGGGGTGTCGGGGGTTTCAGTATAAATAGTATTCCCACTTTCTGGAAATGTAGTGCTTTAAATTCCCACTGTTGCTGTCTTCTTCCTTTGTTCTTTCTCAATCATACTCTGTTCTATCATTCTACTATACTATCTTCTTATTCGCCAGACCATCACCTACCTTTTTTCTTGAAATTCTTTGGGAACAAAACTCCTCATTTGTATGTGGGGGCTTCCTATGATGTCATTATTTAGCAATTTAGGCACTCTCTATGTATGTGTTTTGCTGATATTTTATGTTTGTATTGTATTTTGTTTTTGAAAACAGTGGTTCGATACATTAAGAGTATAGCCTCAGCGTCTCCTGCATGGGATGTCTTTATTGTAAAGTGACTGGCTGGTGGAGTGCGTTCAGTGTTACCACTAGGGTTGTTTCGGCAAATCTTTTATGCAAAGTTGTGGTCTTGATTTTTTGGTCCAGATTTGGCTCAGAAGAGTCCGCTGGACCTAAAGCAATAACCATGTAATGTAATGTCAGACTTCGTCATTGGTGATGTGCTGGGTATACGAAATGCCCAGAAGTCTTCTGTAGCACCTAATCTCCATGCTTTGTATTCTTCATTGTAGATCTTCTGTGAGGCTCCATGTTTCGCAAGCGTATAGGAAGATGGAGATGACAAGGGAGCGCAGTAGCCTTACCTTGGAATGTAGACTGATGGTCATCCACCACAATTCATCATCTGCTCATTACTCCCAAAAATTACAAAACATAAAAAATAAAAAAGAACATAAATTTTAATTTTTGAATCCAATAATTCTGAAATATATAACTTTCCTTTCTCTATGGAAGAATTGACAGATTCCATCCTTAAATCCAATAATTCCACTTCCGGCATGACATTAATTATCAGCTAATTTTGCACCTGCCTAATGATTCCATCCTAGTTTATCTCGTGGAATTTAATCATATCTGATCTTCTGGTTCCTTACCCCCTTGTGGTATTTAATCATATCTGATCTTAAGCTGGTAAAGCGCTATATAAGAACGATTAAATATTGAGGTCACCGAGGGTTTTCTCCGGGCACTCCGGTTTCCTCCATCCCTTCAATAATGGTACTGGACGCAGTCAATATAAAAATTTCAAAAATAAAAATTCGATTTTCTTTTAATCTTTCAATAGCAATTTCCCTGCCTTTACACCACCTATCTCAGTGATGGATGTGTATTTGTTGTGTGTGTGTGTGTGTGAGGGTGGGTGAGACAGGTGAGTTTGTATGTTGGTACAGATCGCCACACTTCGAGCCTGATTGATTTGGGGAAAGGCGCATATATAGCTTCCAGATGTATTATTATAAGGAAAACTATGGGTGATGTAAGTATGTCCAATATGAAGACCCATCAAAACAGTTTCCTCTTTGCGAGTGGACGCTAAGTTAGGCAAAGAAGCAGGCAGATCTGGCTAAATTTGAAACAAATTGCTACTGATTGATTAGACCATTCGGTCTGCCAGAGCCGTTTATAATAAGAGCCAGTTATAAAACGCAGGTCAAAGTGCGGAACAAACTAGAAAATCTCTCAAGGTAAATCAAGATGAAGATCCTTTGCAGCTTTGTCCACTGCAATATTGCTGCGGATGCCAATTTGACTAGGTATCCACATAAAAACTATCTTTTTACCTTCAGATAGATAGATAGATAGATAGATAGATAGATAGATAGATAGATAGATAGATAGAGAGAGAGAGAGAGAGAGAGAGAGAGAGAGAGAGAGAGAGAGAGAGAGAGAGATAGATAGATAGATAGATAGATAGATAGATAGATAGATAGATAGATAGATAGATAGATAGATAGTCAGTGCTTATAGGGTCCAGCGGACTGCCAAGAGCCGAATCAGGACCACACAAAATTAAGTAAAATCAGACTAAACTGTTAACATTTAAATATGATAAAAGAAAAATCAGTCTAAATAATTAAATTCAACCAAGAATACCAAAAGAGGATATGACTTAAATGCGATAAAACAAACCAACATCATGTAAAAACTGGAACAGGTGTTGACTATTGCAAACTTTAAAAATCTCATTAAAAGGCATTGAACCAAAACATCTTTCTCTTTCATCAACCAGATCAGCACATTCAGACATAAAATGGCGAACGGAAAAGGATTTGTCACATGCAAAGCACCATGGTGGTTCTTCTCCTTTTAAAAGGAAACTATGGGTGATATTAGTATGTCCAATATGAAAGCGAGCCAAAACTGTTTCTTCTTTGCGAGTGCATGCAAAGTTAGGCAAAGAAGCTGACAAATCTGGAAGAATTTGAAATTGTTATTGATTTGATTAGACCATTCAGTCTGCCACAGCTGTTTACAATAAGATCCAGTCATACAACGCAGGTCAGAGTATGGAACAAACTGGAAAATCTCTTAAGAGAAATCTAGATGCAGAGCTTCTTTAGCCGCTTTGTCCACTGCAATATTGCCGCAGATGCCCATGTGACTAGGTACCCACATAAAAACTATCTTTTTACCCTCATAAACGTTGTGTGTGGAGGTCATGGATCGCTGTCAGAAAAGGGTGCGATATCTTTCTCATGGAAAGAGCTTGAAGTGCTGACAGTGAATCAGACATGATTAAAAACGAGGTTCTTCTGGATTGATAAGCCTGTTTCAGAGCTAGATGAATTGCCTTAAGCTCAGCTGTAAAAACAGAACATCAGGTAAACGCTGTTGCAAAGGTTGATCTAGGTGTCTCCCAGAGACCGACGCAGAAGCAACCGAGTCTTTTTTCTTCGCGCCGTCTGTAAAAAGTGTTTCATATCCTTTATACAATGAACATTGTTCGAGATAAAGTTGCTTATAAACAGTTTCGGAAGCTTCGGTCTTTTTGAAGGATGTAAGAGTGAAGTTAATAATGGGGTTGAGGAGGTTCCAAGGTACAGTTAGCACTTGATCATCATTAACAGAGTCAACATCTATGCCTGCAGTGTCAAAGTGAGGACGTATTCTGA
Source organism: Oncomelania hupensis (assembly GCA_036898135.1). Lineage (NCBI taxonomy): Eukaryota > Metazoa > Mollusca > Gastropoda > Littorinimorpha > Pomatiopsidae > Oncomelania > Oncomelania hupensis. Next base: position 12,222,600 of record CM072517.1, read on the forward strand.
TACCAAAAGGAGGAATTTCTGTCAGTTTGTTGGAGTATTTAAGTGTAAATAATGGGTTTAGAACACAATCATAAGCGGGATTTTCAGGGTTTGCTTTAAGTTTGAGAAAATAATTCATGGCGAGCTGGAGCCTGCGGATATCCAAGGGAGGTTTGCCAGCCTCAGCGTAAAGACTTTCCTTCGGTGAAGTGCAAAACGCCCCCAGACAGATCCAAAGACCTTGATGATGGATTGGATCCAAGGCTTTCAAATAGGCTTTCCTAGCAGAACCATATACGATGCTACCCATAATCCAATTTAGAGCATAAAAGAGAACGATAGAGGAGGAGCAAAGTTTGCTTGTCTGCTCCCCAATCTGTGTGACTAATAACTTTCAAAACGTTAAGACCTTTCTGGCAGCTGTCCCTCAGGTATTTAATATGCGGCAGAAAAGTAAATTTGCTGTCAAAAATAATACCCAACAATTTTACTTGTTTAGAAACTTTGACGGGTTGGTCATAAACATGGAGAGAGGGGTTCAAAACCTGGTTCTGCTTGCGATGAAAATGAATGCATTCAGTTTTAGAAAGCGAAAATTGAAAGCCGTTGTCTTCTACCCACCCCTGAATTTTATCTATGCAAAGCTGAAGTTGACGCTCCACCCCAGCCAAGGTTTTACCCTTAGCTGAGATGGAGAAATCATCAACAAACAAGGATTAATCTATGCCATATTTGACGTTTTGAACTATGTTGTTGATCTTAACGTTAAACAAAAGAGATAAAATGCTACCCTGAGGGACACCCATCTCCTGCTCAAAAGAATCTGATAAAGTGGAGCCAAGTCGGATCTGAAACTTTCTATCGGTTAAAACATTTTCTATAAAAATGGGTAAGTTCCCACACAAGCTTAGGTGTTCTAGATCTTTTAGAATCCCAAACTTCCAAGTCGTGTCGTAAGCCTTTTCAAACAACACAGAAAACACAGAACACAGAAACAACATGTTCGCCGTTAACCAACGCGTTTCTGACAAACGACTCGAATCGAACGAGATGATATGAAGTGCTCCCGTTTTTTTGGAAACCACACTGAGTGACATCAAGAGCATTAATGGATTCTAACTGCCACATCAAATGCTCATAGATCATTCTTTCCACAGTTTTGCACAAACAACTTGTAAGGGCAATAGGCCTGTAGTTCTTTGGGTCAGAGTGATCCTTTCCAGGTTTAGGTATTGGAACAATTACTGCTTCTCGCCAAGATGGGGGAAAGGAACCAGAAGACCAGATATGATTAAACACAGCCAAGAGAATTTTAAGGGAATCTTTAGGCAGGTGCGAAATTAACTGATAATGAATATCATCAGGGCCAGAAGCAGCTATTGGATTTCAAGATGGAATCTGTCAATTCTTCCATAGAAAATGGAAGGTTATATGGTTCACAATTATCGGCACCAAAAAAAACCAGGATTCTTTTTCTTTTTTATCTTTGATGTTTTGGGATTTGAGGGAATAATGAGCAGATGAAGAATTGTGATCGATGGTAGAGGCCAACAAGTCAGCCACCTGCTTTCTGTCAGTGATAATCTGTCCATGTTTTTTCAGACCTTGAATCACAGCTTTGGAGTTTTTCCTTTAATTCTTTTTATAATTTTCCAGACTGTTTTGGGAGAGGTTTTGGTATGAAGTTTGGAACAGGTTTTCCAGGATAGACGCCTCTTTTGTTTAAAGTTTCTAGTTTTAGCTAGCAGTTTCTGATGATTAAGTTTATTTTCAGCTGTAGGATTTTGAAAGAAACTCCGTTGGGTTTGCTTCCTTTGATGATGAAGAGTCTTGCATTTTTCATCAAACCAAGGGGTTTTTGGGGCACTGCTTTTAATAGATGTTTTGGGTATATTTTCGAAAGCACATTCTATTAGGATATTAGAAAACTCCAAAGCTGGATCTTCGGAACTGAGAATGTCATTGGTAATTCGACAAGCTGCGGAGTGATCAAATTGGTCCCAATTTGCTTTATTGATATTCCAGTGCTGTTGGGGCTCCTCGGATTGATCTAAAAACTTTAGAAAAATCAGAAAATGATCACTCCCACAAAGATCCGTATGAGGTTTCCAATCCAAGTCCAAAAAAAGAGAGGGGTCACAGATGGCCAGGTCTAAATTAGAAAATGTTCCTAAATGGTTACAATACGTAGGGGAACCTGAATTTAAAATACAAAGGTTGAGGTCATCGACAACATTCTCCAAAATTTTGCCTTGGGGATTCTGATGGTCACTTCCCCATCTGGGGGAGTGACCGTTCAGATCCCCAACAATCACGAAGGGAGATGGGAGTTGGTCTATCAAGTTTAGTAAATCAGCTTTGCAAATGGTTTTGGAAGGAGATAAATATAAGGAGCAGACTGTTACAGTTTTTTGGAAAGATACTCGAGCAGCAATTGCCTCCAGGGGTGTGGTCAATGTAACTGGGCTAAATAAAATGTCTGAACGAACACATAAAGCGTTCCCACGAGAAACATTGGACTGCAAGCAAGAGTATCCAGATAACTGAAGTATTTTATCAGGACTCAGAAGAGTTTCCTGTAGACAAATTACGCTTGGTCGGTTTGTAGAAAGCTGGAGCAACTGTTCGTAGTTGGCTTTAAGGCCTCTAATGTTCCATTGTATTAAAAAGGTCATGGTAGAAAGAAATAAAAGGAGTATGTTTTATTCCAATCAATTGTATACTCTTAAGTTTCTCCTTAATTATAATAGATTATTTTTTAGCTGTAGATGGAGGTGCTGACTCCTGTGGAGGTGACTCCTCCATGTCAACTGATTCTACCTCCAGGGAGGTGAAACGATTCGAATGAACCTCTTTTTTGGAAGACAATGGTCTTGGCTTATTGTCAGTCCTTAAAGAGGACTTCGAGCCCGACGAACGCTGCGCGGACCCAGCCGAAGGGGTTCGATCCTGATGGGGTGAGGAGGAGGGAGGTCGCGAACCAGATGTCCTCCCCCGTCCTGGAGGCGGAACAGGGTGCAGAGGTGTGGAGTCCAACAAGGGGATGCGTCCAAGCGGAAAATCCAGCAAAGGAACGCACCATGACTACAGGGGTGATATATACACCCAGACAATCTCGCACTGCCACTACGGTCTTGTTCAAGTTTGACCCATGAGCCGCAGCCTTCTAGCAGAGCTAGTGCAATACACGACCAGCCGCTTGATTGACGCGGGCCACGCCAGCCTCCCGTCTAGGAGAAGTCCGGGCCAAAGAGGTGTGTTAGTGTGAGGGGCCGCAGTCCCTCAGTGACCTCAACCTCTAGGATCCCATTCTCCCCCGAAACGGGTTGCCCTGCATGGCAAACGCAGGGGGCCAAGAGAAGGCCACAGAGAAAAAGAAGGGTAGAAAAAGAAGGAATGATGGGGAAAAGGAAGACAGGAAAAGTCCGGTAAGGCAGAAGAAGTCAAAACTGCACCGTTTAGTGAGACAATACAATACAATACAAGGTTATTGCTTTAGGTCCAGCGGACTCTTCCGAGCCAAATCAGGACCAGAGAGACGTTATCTTAAAATATTATAAAATGATTCAAGTCTTAAAAAACAAGCCTGTTACTCTTAAATACACAAACAAACTTTCACATGACACCTCTTTAAGAGACTTCTTTAAAACTGATGTATTAAAAATATATTCTCTTTCTTCAATCAAATCACTAAATTCAGTCCTAATAAAATCCAAACTAAACAAAACATGTCGATACAATTTATATGCGATAGAACAAACCAACATCATGTAAAAATTGAAACAGATGTTGACCATTACATACTTTAAAAATCTCTTTGAAAGGTATGGAACCAAAATATGTTTCCCTTTCCTCAATCAAATCAGCACATTCAGACATAAAATGGCAAACAGAAAAAGATTGATCACAAGCAAAGCACCATGGTGGCTCTTCTCCTTTTAAAAGGAAACTGTGGGTGACATAAGTATGCCCAATATGAAGGCGAGATAACACTGTTTCTTCTTTGCGAGTGGATGCAAAGTTAGGCAAAGAAGTGGACAAATCGGGAAGAATTTGAAATAATTTGTTGTTGACATGGTTAGACCAGTCAGTCTGCCACAGTCGTTTACAATAAGATCCAGTCATAAAACGTAGGTCAGAGTAGGGCACAAACTGGAAAATCTCTGGAGGGAAATCGAGATGTAGAGCATCTTTAGCCGCCCTGTCTACTGCAATATTGCCGCGGATGCCCATGTGACCAGGGACCCACATAAAAACTATCTTTTTACCCTCAGAAACAAGTTGTGTATGGAGGTCATGGATCTCTGCCAGAAAAGGGTGTGATATCTTTCTCGTGGAAAGAGCCTGAAGTGCTGACAGTGAATCGGACATGATTAAAAATGAGGTTCTTTTGGATTGATAAACTTGTTTCAGAGCTAAATGAATTGCCTTAAGCTCAGCTGTATAAACAGAACAAAAATCAGGTAAACGCTGTTGCAAAGGCTGGTCTAAGTGTCTCCCGGAGACTGACGCAGCAGCAACTGAATCTCCTTTCTTTGACCCGTCTGTAAAAAGTTTTTCATATCCTGGGTATAAAGCACACTGTTCTAAATAAAGTTGGTTATATACGGTTTCGGATGTATTGTTTTTAAGGAAAGCGGACAACTGCCAATTAATGTTTGGGATACATAATTTCCATGGGGGAGCTTCAGTCCGAAGTTCATCGTCGTTGATGGAAGCAACATCAATGCCTGCTTTTTCCAGATGAGCTTGCATTCTGATGCCAAACGGAGGAATTGTGTTAAGTTTGGCTTCAAATTTCTGAACAAAATCTGGGTTGAAAACACAGTCATAAGCAGGGTTCATAGGATCAGTTTTTAATTTTAAATAGTAATTCATTGACAATTTTGTACGTCTCAGCTCCAGCGGGGGTTCGTTAGCTTCCACGTAAAGGCTTTCACAAGGGGAAGTGCGAAACGCACCCAAAGCAATGCGTAGTGCCTGATGGGCAACTGGATCTAGCATCTTAAGATAAGATTTTCTAGCAGAACCATAAACAATGCAACCATAGTCTAACTTGGATCTAATTAAAGAACGATATAACAGCAATAAAGTTTTCTTGTCAGCACCCCAGTCTGTACCACTGATAACCTTGAGCAAATTGCAGGCCTGTTGACATTTAGTTTTCAAAATTTTCAGATGAGGAATGAAAGATAGCTTTTGATCAAAAATAACACCCAAAAATTTGACTTGTTGGACCGCCTTTATTGGAGTTTTATTGAGGAGAATAGTAGGGTCTTGAATAATTCCCCGGCGCTGGGAAAAGTGAATACATTCAGTTTTTGCTTCAGAAAATTTAAAACCATTTTGTAAAACCCAGTCTTCAACGGCCTTGACACATAACTGTAGCTGACGTTCTGCAGATGCCAAGGTTCCAATGCAAAATCGTCGACAAACAAAGAATTGTCAATTCCCCGTTTAACGGAACGAACAATGTTATTTATTTTAATATTAAACAGCAAGGGAGACAAGATGCTACCCTGAGGCACTCCCATCTCCTGTTCTCTCGTATCTGACAAAGATCCCCCAACCTTAACCTGAAAGAGTCTGTCCGTTACAAAATTGGATATAAACAGAGGTAAATGTCCCTTCAAACCCATTTCTTGTAAATCTGAAAGAATGCCATATTTCCATGTGGTATCATAAGCTTTTTCCAAATCAAACATGATGGCAACGACATGTTCACCCTGGACGAACGCGTTACGGATAAAAGTTTCCAGTCGCACCAGGTGGTCAACAGTACTTCGACCACTTCGAAAGCCACACTGAGTGTTGGATAAAATATTATTTGTTTCTAGATACCACAGTAAGCGAGAATAAACCATTCTTTCTAGCGTCTTGCATAAGCAAGACGTTAAGGCTATTGGTCTATAGTTTGTCGGGTTAGTATGGTCTTTGCCAGGTTTAGGGATGGGTACAATAATGGCCTTTCTCCAGGAGGGAGGAAAGGTGCCAGTGATCCAGAGCTGATTGAAGATGTCCAGCAGTTGAGACCGTGAGTATCTCGTTAAATGTCTGAGAAATTGATAATGTACATCATCCGGTCCAACTGCTGAATCTGCACTTTTGTTAATTGCATCGTCAAGCTCGACTAATGAAAACGGAATGTTGTAATCTTCAGAATTATCGGAGGTAAAATTTAACTGTTGTTTTTCTTTACGGGTTTTAACTGTTTGAAAAGGGACAGAATAATTTTCAGAGGAAGAATTTGCAGCAAAAGAAGAAGCCAAAAGATCAGCTACTAATTTTTTATCTCCGATTACGTCACCCTGCACAGTAAGGCATGGGCTCACCTGTTTGTTACTTCTATTTTTGAGTTTGCGGACCACTTTCCACACCTTCGACAGTTTCACTTTCGAATTAAGCGTGGAGCAGAAACCTCTCCACGATTCCCTTCTCTTTCGTTTGAAGAGCTGTCGGCATTGCGCTCGCAAACGTTGGTGGTTTTGTTTATTGTCAGTGCTTGGGTGTAAAAACATAGTTCTTAAAGCTTTTTTACGAGCTTGCTGAAGTTTTCTACATTCATCGTCAAACCAGGGTTTTTTAAGTGTGTGAGGGTTTGACGAAGTTTGCGGAATGGACTCCTTGGCACTGTTAATAACTATGTCAGTATAAAGCTGTATTGGATCTAAGGCATTTGAAAATTCCTGGTTCTTAGCACGTAGCTGGGCCTCAGACAGGTTAGAAAACAGACTCCAGTTAGCTTGTTTCAGTTTCCACCTGCCATGAGTTTGCTCAAGGTTATCTGAATCATGTTTTAATAAAACTGGGAAATGGTCGCTGCCATGGAGATCTTCTAAAACTGTCCATTTAAAATCCAAAAGTAACGAGGGATCACAGATCGATATATCAATGTGGGACAAAGAAGCAGTTCTAGAACAGGAAAAAGTTGGAGCACCCTCGTTCAAAGTCACTAGGTTTAACGAGTCTAAAATGTCTTCAATTATTTTACCCTGAGAATCGGTACGATCACTACCCCACAGGGGAGAGCGTCCATTAAAATCTCCCAACAACAAAAAAGGGGTAGGTAACTGTTGGACCAAATTCTCAAGTTCACTTTTAGTTACATTTATTGATGGTGTCAAATATAGAGAACAAACTGTGAGGGATTTAAAAAGAGATACTCTAGCTGCAACTGCTGGTAAACTTGTATTAAGTAAAATTGGATTAAATGGGACATTTCTATGGATAAAGAGTGAAACGCCTCTAGAAGATAAACAATCTAGAGAGGAATAACCAGTAATATCTATAGGATGTTTTTCTGACAGGAGAGTTTCCTGAAGGGCCAATACTTCAGGTCGATGCTCTGTCAGCAGACAGCATAGCTCCTCATAATTTGCCCTTATCCCTCGGATGTTCCATTGTAAAATGGACATAAAAATTAAGTAAAAGAATGCTAAAATTTTCATCTCCGAGAGCACAATTACGTCTCTTTATCTTTTGGACCCTCGTCCATCTCTTCATGTTCCATCAACCCCCCGAAACGGTTCTCCGTTTCGAGAGGCTGATGGGGCTTGGAAGAAAGGGGTCCGGGCCTTTGATTCTTTGTCAAAGACCCGGAACCCGAGCTGCCAGCGGACTTCCTCCCCCTCTCCCCAGCACCAGATTTTATATCTTCCCTCTCCCCTTCACCCCTGCCAATCTTTCCCTCTCCTCCTCTGACGCTCTTCTGCTGGGTAACTAGGATTTTAGTCGCCCCAGCAACTACCCGGTCGCTAAAACCGGTCGTTGCTGGTGCGGTGGCATGAGGCATAACCTCCTTCGTGGCAGGAGTGACGGCTTTTGGCGCGACCGTCTGCGCGCTTGGAGTGACGGTTTTTGACGTGCCTGTCGGCACGTTCTCCAGTGGATTCGGGGGGCTGGAGAAACCCCCTTCTGGGCAAACAACGCGAGCATCTTTTCCAGAGCATCCATCCGTTTGCACAACGTTTCCAAGATCTGCGTTATTTTACTCATGGCGGTGTCCATTGTCGGGTGTGCGCCCGGTTCCACATGAGATGTGGAACCCGCCACAGACGCAAAGGACCTCTCTTTGACAACCGGCCTACTGTTAAGTACTTTTTTCCTTGCATCACCGAAGGAGCAATTCTCAGTGGCCCGCACCTTTTGGATTTCCAGCTCCAACTGCCACTGAGGACAATCTTTGGAGCTGGAAGAATGATTCCCGGCGCAATTCACGCAGCAAATCGGATGTTTGCAGTCGTTTTCATGTTTGTCTTTTGCACAATCTCGACATATCTCTTTGCTTTTACAGGTCTTGCTACCGTGACCAAACCTTTGGCAACGGTAGCATCGCAACGGTGATGGTACAAACGGCGTCACCTTCACCCTAAGGTACCCCACCTTGAGTGACTCCGGCAATTTGGCCATAGCGAAGGTCACAAAAAGTGTGTTGGTGGGGATACATTGGGGTCCCTTGGTGACGAAGACCCGCTGGACTGCTGTGACCCCCTGGCTGGAGAGCTCACCACGGATTTCCAATTCTGACATGTCGATCAAATCCTGACATCGGATGACTCCCTTGGAGGAATTCAACCGTCCATGCACAGAAACTTTGATTTGTCTATCAACGAAGACAGTCGAATCCCTCTTCAGCAGACAATCCGATGCCATTTTGGTTGAGCACTCCACCAGGTAGGCCCCAGATCTCAATTTTTTAACGTCCTTGAAACCGGTTGTGCAAACGGACTGGAACCCCTTATGGATGGCGAACGGAGACAGCTTGCCTATTGGCATAGCCGGATCCGCCCCCTCTACTACCAAAAAACGAGGCCAGGCCCCCTCCACCCCCGATGCACAAGCTTTTTGTCTCGTCTCCATGTCACTGTCCGTATCCGTGTCAGAGTCGTCACCGTGAAGTCGTTTTTTTTTGTTTGAAGCCATGTTAAGTATTTGTTAATTCATCCCCCCTGCTCCCCACCCACCACGGAGTCCAACAAGGGGATGCGTCCAAGCGGAAAGTCCAGCAAGGAAACGCACCAGGGTTACAGGGGGGATATACACCCAGACAATCCCGCACTGCCACTACGGTTTTGTTCAAGTTTGACCCATGAGCCGAGCCTGTGGGGGCTTTACCTTCAGATACTATGGAGATCATGGTTCTCTGCAAGAAAAGGGTGCAATATCTTTCTTGTGGAAAGAGGCTGAAGTGCTGACAGTGAATCAGTTATGATTACAAATGAGGGTCGTTTGGACTGATAAACCTGTTTCAGAGCTAGATGAATTTGTTACACTCAAATCGATGGTGTTTTTCTTTATCAGTATTTGATTCAGCCCCGATGCTGAAGTCCTGATAAGGTGTAACTCAGATTCGTTTATTCACACAGCCTGCTCAATCAGCATACAAGTCACAAAGTCGACGTATGAAGTTTTCCACTTTTATTCAGCACACATCAACAACTGCATACAATTCTCAACTCAACTCAACAACTTTCACAGCAACTATCCTTTTCACAACACACAAAGCATCGAATATATAATTTTTTCTATTCTTCGAGATGACGACAGTTTGTTCTAGAAATGACGCATTACAACTAACCAATCGGAATTAAAGATCGTCATCACTGACTTACGTCATTCATCTCTTCACACATACCCCGAACCTTCTCTTACTTCGACAATCATCCCGAAACTTCGATTGATAGTAAACAAGGAGATCCAGAGTATTCTCTAACAATATCGACCAACGAAAATTATCCACGTTATACAAAGCCTCTCCTAACAACAATGCAAACTCAAATCAAAGGTAAATAAACTCCATTATTGAATACTTTGCAAAACGAAACGATTAGATCTATCGTACATGCTTCAGCCATACTATCCTTCGTGTTTCAACGTAACATAACCCCCCACTCAAGAAGAAATTTACCTAATTTCTTTCACCAACGTTGAAACGTAATGCACAAATAAAGTACAGAATTAAGACTTTCTGAATACTGTCAATACGCTCAGTTCATTCACACAGAGTCAATGGTTTTCACCTTCAAATCTCTCTGGATATTGTCAATGTTCACAGTTTATCTACACAGTCAATGTTTTTCATCTTTAAGTCTGTCTAGACATTACCAATGTCATCGGTCCATACACACAGTCAATGTTTTTTCCATCCGCAAGGAAACAACGCCCTCGTCAGTTGCGGCCGCCACCGGCCCAGGGTCAAATACGACGATCACGTGGGCCCTCCTGGAGTCAGTGCATCCTCCGCTATCCTCCTCCTCCGTCGGACGTCCGACGCAGCCGACGTTGCCAGCTCCCAGAATGCATTTGCTGGGTCTCACGGTCAGGTTGGCTTCTGCGAGACGGTGGAACAGCTCCCTCAAAGTCTGCAGATGCTCCTTCCAGGTCTGGGTGTGGACTTCATGTTCGACCAAAGTCGTAGAGCCTGGGACATCATTGAAGCTATGGGGAAACTCGCCCCTAAGGTCCTTGAGCTCCATCTTTTGACCTTCCGTCAAGCGTGGTCCTAGCTTAACATCATCTATGCCTTCTTTGCTGTGGAAGTCTCCCAGTTCCAACAGTTCTTCGCTGTCAAAGCTGTTGTCGATCTCAGCTGCTGTTGCTGCATGCACAATCTCTGATGGCCTTTCCACGTACAGCTTAAGGAGGTTGGCGTGGTATATCTTGGAATGCGGGCCGACCTTCACCTTATAGTCGTTGATCCCCACCACGGTCTCCACTTCGTACGGGCCTTTCCACTGCATCAGCAACTTATTGTGGTCGGTAGGTAGCAGCACCAGCACTTTGTTGCCAGGTTTGAACTTCCTGTTCACAGCCCTACGATCATAGTAGTGCTTTCCACAGTCCTGGGACTTCTTCAGGTTTTCTTTGGCTATCTCGAGAGTCTGCTCCAGCTTCTCCCGTAGCTCAAACACATACTGGTAACTGTTCTTCACCTCTGGGGTGTCCACTTCCTTCGTCCACAGTTCTTTCAGGATGTGCATCGGCCCTCGGATGGTTCTTCCGTACAGCAGCTCGAACGAAGAAAAGCCGGTGGACTCCTGCGGCACTTCTCTGTAGGCGAACAGTAAGGCGTTGATGTAACGATGCCATTGTCTGGGCTGCTCGCTGCTCAGTTTCTTCAGGGTGGACTTCAGCGTAGCATTGAACTTCTCGACAAGCCCGTTGCACATCGGATGGTAGGGTGTCGTAGTCAAATGCCGGATGCTCAGCAGTCTGTTGACCTCCTTCATGCAGTCAGAGACGAACTGCGTCCCGAGGTCTGTCAGAATCTCTTCAGGCACTCCAAGTCTACTGAACATGTCCACCAGTGCCTCTGCTACAGTTTCAGTGTCAATCTTCTTCAGAGGCACTGCTTCTGGGTACCGAGTCGCATAGTCCACTAAAGTCAGTACCCATCGATGACCTTCTTCACTCGGAGGTCTTATTTCGCCGATTAAGTCTAAGGCCACCCTCTTGAAAGGTCGGTCGATCAGAGACATCCTCTGCATAGGCACTTTCGGGACCCTTCCTCGAGGTATGGTCTTCTGGCAAATGTCACACGATCGGCAGAAACGGCTGACGTCCGCATGAAGTCCTGGCCAGTAGAATACCGCCTGGATTCTATCCGACGTCTTCTTGATACCCAGGTGACCTCCCATGATTGAGTCATGCGCTACTTCCATCACCTGGCGCCTTAGGGATAACGGTACCAAGACTTGACGTAGTGGTTTCCCTCCGTTGACCCTCGGGTGCTGGAAGATTCGGTACAGGATATTGGCCTTCACCTCAAAATAGACCGTACCACTGCCTTTGGTCACGTGGTCTTGGCGGTTCCTGTACTTGTTTAAAGTGCTATCAGCTTCCTGGAGCTGGATCAGCTTATCTCTGTCCACGATGGCAGCTTTAGAGTTGTCGGCGACCTTCAGTGGCGTAGACATCTTGTCTCTCTTGGCCTGGGCCCTGGTAGTAACAGCACCGACGATCTCTGGTCGGCAGGGCTGAGCCGGAGCAACCACATTGTCCCGTAGCAGCTCTGAAAAGTCTCCATCGGGAAACGGCAATGGATCCTCCTCCACAACTTCGACGCGTTGGGTTGAGGCAGGACTCCACTCTGGATCGGGGTCGTCGGGTCGTCTCTCGCCGTCGATATTCCCGATCATCAAATCATACAGCGGCTTCTTCAGGCAAACCGCTTCGACTTCGCCTATGTAGAAAGGGGTGTTGACATGAATCTTCGCAACTGGCGCTTTCAAACATTTGCTGTTGGCCATAAGTGTCCATTTTGAATCGCCAGTGAACTGTTCTTTAGCGATTAGGTCTTCTCTGACGATGACCCCACTACAGCCAGAGTCTCTTAAGACAGTCACTTCATGATTTCCGACGCGTCCCTTTGAAACAGGCATGTTCTGGACGGTCACAGCTGCGCTGGCGACGACGGGGATGGATTTTCCGTTGGCAAGGAGGAGTTGGCCATCGGTCATGCACTCTTGCACGTCGGCAGGGGTAGCTGTGCGCTTGGTCTCACTCGGAAGAATGACACTCCCGCCGCACACTTGATGGTCAGATCTGCTGTTTTGCCGTTGATTGGAGAACCGCCTCTGCCGGTTGCCCGCCGCTGCATTGTCCGTACTGCTCCGCTGTCCGCTACTTTTGTTTTGAGGACAGTTAGCCGCTCTGTGGTCTGTAGCGTTGCAGGTGAAACAGCCTCTTGAATGCCCTTCCCTGGGAGGAGGCGTGGAGTCCGTCTGTTTCTGGTTCGTCTGGCTCCCCTGGATCTGGTTCACATGGTTTCCAGTCTTCTGAAAATGTTTCGTCGCGCTGGGTGGCCCCAGGGTCTTCCCATGAGCGATGAGATATCTTTCTGCAGCTTCAGCAACGTCTTTTAGCGTCGGCAACTTTTGTATTTCCAAGTGGATTGCGAGGTCCTTAGGGCAGGCGTTGAGTAATTGCTCCCTTACAATCAGATCATGGAGACTCTCGTAAGTCTTCCCTTTGCCTGATAATTCCACCCACTTGTGTAGATATGACGACAGGCGCTCCACAAACTGCTTTGGCGTCTCGTCTGACTTAGGCCGGCATTCACGGAAGCGTTTACGGTAGCCCTTCTCTGTAAAGTTGTAGCACTGCAATAGGGCCTCTTTCAAGACGTCGTAGTCTTTAGCGTCATCGTCCGACAATCTGGTGTAGACGTCGAGTGCTTGCCCCGTCAGAAGTGCACTTAGTCGAATCGCCCAGTCTCAAGGTTGCCAGTTGGAGCTTTCGGCGAACCTTTCGAATCTCGCCAGATAGCTGTCGATCTGGTCCTTCCCGTCGACGAAAGCTGGCAATTTTGGAGCCGTATGGTCGTTGGTGACTTGTGGCGCATGCTGATTGTTCTGGATACGCGCCAACTCTAGCTGGTACTGACGATCAGCTTCTCTTTCCTCACGCCTGCGCTCATCTTCTCTTTCTTGCCGCTGCTGTTCAATTTCCAGACGCTTCAGTTCAAATTCCCTTTCTTCACGCCGTCGCTCATCTTCTCTTTCTTCACGCTGACGTTGTTCTTCTCTTTCTTGTATTCTCTCCTGAGACTTGACGTACTCCGTCAGCTGTTTGCCTTTCAGATTCAGTGCAATCCCTTTCTGCCAGAAGTCAGCCATCTTGATGCTTCTGGAAAGTTCTTTTCTGGAAAGTTCTTTTCTGGAATCTGGAAAGTTCTTTTCTGGAAAGTTCTTTCTGGAAAGTTCTTTCTGGAAAGTTCTTTTCCTAGAAAGTTCTTGACTGTGCTGCACCCTTCTAGACTGTTCTAGAACAGCACGCTTTCTGCAGTAGCGCTGATGCTTGCCACTAGTCGCCTTCGCTGACGCAGGCACCGCTGTCCTCGTCGTATGCGACGCTGCACCACGCTGGTGTTGATGTATACGCTCCTGTGCTGAAGTAGACGCGACGTCCGCTCGCCGCTCTCTGTAACACTGGCGATGTAGCTCCGAGACTGTCCCTCAACGTAGTCTTGCGGCAGCCACGTAGTCCCGATCTGTTGTTCGCTCACGAAGCAACTCTTCAGCAACTACACGCCCTTGCAGTCAACCCGAACCTATCGGATGTAGTCCCAGTATGTTGGCCCCTCTCGACGCAACTCGTTGGCGGCTACCCTCGATGACTGCCTCTCGTAACGTTGACTCGCTTGTTGTAGCAGTTGAACCCTTGGCTATGGCGTGAATCCCGGCTTGGCCCCCAAAATGTTACACTCAAATCGATGATGGTGTTTTTCTTTATCAGTATTTGATTCAGCCCCGATGCTGAAGTCCTGATAAGGTGTAACTCAGATTCGTTTATTCACACAGCCTGCTCAATCAGCATACAAGTCACAAAGTCGACGTATGAAGTTTTCCACTTTTATTCAGCACACATCAACAACTGCATACAATTCTCAACTCAACTCAACAACTTTCACAGCAACTATCCTTTTCACAACACACAAAGCATCGAATATATAATTTTTTCTATCCTTCGAGATGACGACAGTTTGTTCTAGAAATGACGCATTACAACTAACCAATCGGAATCAAAGATCGTCATCACTGACTTACGTCATTCATCTCTCCACACATACCCCGAACCTTCTCTTACTTCGACAATCATCCCGAAACTTCGATTGATAGTAAACAAGGAGATGCAGAGTATTCTCTAACAATATCGACCAACGAAAATTATCCACGTTATACAAAGCCTCTCCTAACAACAATGCAAACTCAAATCAAAGGTAAATAAACTCCATTATTGAATACTTTGCAAAACGAAACGATTAGATCTATCGTACATGCTTCAGCCATACTATCCTTCGTGTTTCAACGTAACAGAATTGCCTTCAGCTCAGCTCAGAACAAAATTCAGGTATACGAGTACAAAGGCTGGATGAGGCGTCTCCCAGAGACCAACATTGGCAGAAATAAACAGTCACCCTAGGAGAGATGCCGTGCAAGGGAAGGGACAATGGATGGTCAGTAATGTCCATAGGTCTGAGGCCGTCCCTCATGCCAGACTCCCTGCATACACAATTCTGAAATTTTTAGACGGGCCACAGCCATCCAGCCTCTGGCCATGCAAAAGGGGTGGGCTAGCTTAGTTACCCAGCCAGAGAAAGGCTGGGGTCCACCACCGGCACGCGGACCGAGCCCATGGTGACCCAAAGCACCTCCCAAGGCACATCCAGAGAGAGTGGTGCAGTAACAAATTTAAATTTTAAGGACATCAACTTTCCTTTAACCCTTGAAACCATTGATAAATTTGAATTATCAAACCCACCTATAATAGTCAATGTATATATTCTTGGGACCCTGAATCAAAACTTATGCCTTTATGAATCTCTTCTAATGCCCCATCGTTTCCAAATTTAAAACATGTTGATCTGTTACTAACTGCAGACCCAGCACTACACTTCGAAACATGCCTACACTGATAGGGCATACTACAAAACATGATGGCAGAAGTATTTGTGCAGACATTTAAACAGAGTAACTAGTCTCGAAGTGGCTGACAAGCATTGTAAAATATGTTAAGACTATGACTGATATTCAAACCGGCCTCATTTTACCCAGCCCAAGTTCTAAGATACAATTTTAAAATATCAACAGTTGAAACAGCCTTATGTTGTTTATCCAGACTTTGAGTCATTGATTTAAAAATATCAAAGCCTCGGAGTTTTAGTAAAATCTTTTTTTATGCACATGCAGGGTCTGTAGTTTTGGGAACATACTTATTAGAGCTGATGGACAACACACAAAACCCGTGATTTACATAAGTTCAAAAACAACTCAGAAGTTCTTAGAAGAATTGAATAAATAATATAAACTGTATTTATTACAATTACAAAATCCTGTGCCTTTACTGATTCTGATTCAGTAGTCTTTGAAGCAGCCAAACACTGCCACATCTGTACTAAACCATTCATAAGCTCTGACATTAGGGTGAAAAAATCACTGACATCTTACAATGACATTTAGAGGCCCTGCTCATCGGAAAAGTAATTTAGAATATAAAATCAAACATTTTATTCTTCCAATCTTTATTCACAATCTCCGTAATTACGATTCTCATTTAATTATGCAAGCAGTGATGAATGCATACACTATGATACAGAGTGTCATGTATTGCTGAGATAGAAGAATGTTCACTGAATAAATAAAAAGTTTTATGACAGCTTCCAACACTTGGCTTCCAGTTTAGAAACACTTGCTAAGAACTTACCAAACTAACCCATTACTTGTAAATATATTACAGACGTTACACTATTTCGGAAAGGTGTGTATCCTTATGAGTACATGGACTTTTGGGAACTTGAACTGCCTCCTAAAGAAAACTTTTATTCCTCACTCAGTAAAACTTCCATTAGTGATTCCGATTAGATAGATATTTCGTGTTTATAGGGTCCAGCGGGCTGTCAAGTGCCGAATCAGGACCACACAAAACTAAGCGAAATAAGACTAAGCTGCTAACCTATCCTATCCTATCCTATCCGGTAACCCGGAGGTCGTATGGGCACCACAGACGATCGTTTAACCAGCATACTCCATGTTTCTCTGTCCTCAGCAGCCCTGATGGCTTCGCTCAGTGTCAAACCAGTCCATTCTCGAATGTTGTCCTCCCACCTCTTTTTCGGTCTCCCTCTTCTTCTACCTCCTTGCACTGTGCCTTGCAGATTAGTCTTTGCAAGGCCTGATGATCTGGTGATGTGGCCAGACCATCGGAGTTTCCGTTTCTTCACCACTGTGAGCAGGTCATCGTGTTGTCCAATGGCTTGTGTGATGGTCTGTCGGACTTCGTCAGTGATGTGTTGGGAATAGGAAATGCCCAGAAGTCTTCAGTAGCACCTCATCTCCATGCTTTGTATTCTTCGTTGGAGATCTGCCATGAGGGTCCATGCTTCGCAAGCATATAGGAAGATGGAGATGACAAGCAGTCTTACTTTGGAATGTAGACTGATGCTCCTGTCTTTCCAAATGGGCTTCAACCTTGTCAGGGCAGCAGTTGTTTGTGCGATCCTGGAGAGGACTTCATGTCAGGACCCATTGTCTGATACAATGGCTCCTAAATATTTGAAGCTATTCATTGTGTTAAGGGATTGGCCTTGCACTTTGATGTCCGTGTTGATGCCATTGGTGTTGTTGGTCATCATTTTGGTCTTCTCTGCACTTATTTCCATTCCATAAGCTCTGGAGGTGGTGTCATGCCTCTGTACCAGCTGTTCAAGTTCTTGTTCCTCTCCAGCCAATCCATCAATGTCATCCGCAAAACGAAGATTGGAGATTGCTCTACCCCCTATGCTGACTGTGCCTTCATGATCTGCAAGAGCATCTGACATGATGCGCTCTAGGAAGATGTTGAAGGGTGTTGGAGAGAGTAGGCATCCTTGACGCTCAACGATCGTTGTTCTGAACCAGTTCCCGATAGTGCTGTTGTGGAGGACTGCACTGGAAGCCTTGTCATACAAGCTTTTGATGACTTCAATAATTTTAGGGCTGATGTTGTACACTTTCATTGTTGCCCATAGAGCTGCATGCCAGACTCGGTCAAACGCCTTCTTGAATTCTATGAACACATGATATAAATGTTGTTGGTGCTGTAGGTATTTCTCACAGATTATTCTAAGGTTGAAAATCTGTTCAGTGGTACTTCGCCCTGCCCTGAATCCTGTTTGTTCTTCAGCTATGATTTGTTCAGCTTGGGGTTTCAACCTGTTGAGTATTATTTTCAGGAGGACCTTGCTGGGATGGCTGATGAGGCTGATGGTGCGATAATTTTCACACTCCTGAAGGTTACCTTTTTTGGGAAGAGTGATGACAAGTGACTGGGTCCATGGTATAGGCCACTCCCCACTGTGCCAGATCTTGTTACAGATAATGGTGAGGGCATCAATCATCGCTTCTCCTCCTGCTTGTAGCAGTTCCGTGGGTATGTCCACTCCCGTTGACTTCCCTTTCTTTAGCGATTGCACTGCTGCCTCAACTTCTTCCCAGAGAATTGGGAGGATTTCTTCTTCTTCTCTGTTCTCGGGACATGCTAGAACTGATGGGTCTCCATTTGGTGTGTAGTTGTAAAGGTCAGAGCAGTACTCTGTCCATCTGTCCAAGACTTCTTGTTCTTCTGTAAGGCATATGCCAGACTTGCTTTTGATCGTGGAGACTTTGGGCTGTTTGACACTTTCAGCCGCTTCACAGTCTGGTAGGCCTTCTTGCTGTTGTTCTTGTTCAGACTGTTCTCTATTTCCTGGCATTGATCTTCTATCCAGTTCTCCTTTACTGTGCGCATGCCTTTTCGGATGTCATTGTTGATTTTTCGGTAGACATCAGCTCCCTGTGAGGTGTTCTTTTTCTTTTTTATCTCCCTTCGTTTATCACACAAATCCAAAAGTTCAGGTGTGATCCACGGCTACTTCTTTGGTCGGTGCTTGCCAAGGATCTCAGTGGCGGCATCTGTCACAGCTGAGTTGAAGGTGGTGGTCATGGTGTTGACATCTACTTCACCAGCCCCCAAAATGAGCAGTGGTGCAAATTTCCCTCCAATTGTGGCCTGAAATAGTTCTGCCACCTCCGGGTCTTGCAGTTTGTCCAGGTCGAACTTCAGTCTAGTGCACTTTGCTGTTTTTACTCTCTTCAAGTGGAGCCGGAAAGACATCATCACGAGATCATGGTCACTTCCGATGTCTGCTCCTGGAAAAGTGCGTGTCCTGCCAATGTTGATGCTTGATCTGAAGCGTTTCTTGACCTTGATGTAGTCTATCTGATTGTGATGCTCCCCGCCGGGACTGTGCCATGTCCATCGTCTGGAGTTTTTGTGTGGAGACCAAGCGTGTTTGCCAGTACCAGATTTTGTATCTGGCAAACTCCAACAGTCTCAGACCCCTGTCATTTGTCTCGTTGTTGCAGTGGGGTTCACATGTGTCTCCCCAGTTGTGGTGCGCATCTTGGCCAACCTTGGCATTCCAGTCGCCTTGCACTAAGACTATGTCCTTCTTCGGCACTTGGTCAAGGACCGCCTGTAGATTTTCATAAAAATCCTCCACTTCGCTGTCGTCATAGTCTGATGTTGGGGGATAGGCCTGGATGATGGTGATGTTGAAAGGGGTTGCTCTCAGGCGGATGGTAATGAGTCTACTGGAGACCGGGCGGCAACCCATGACAGCTGCTAACATTTAAATATAATAAAAGATGTAAATAAAACCAGTCTTACTAATAAAATTTAACCAAGAATATAAACAAGACAATATGATCTATATGTGATAAAACGTCACGTAAATATTAAAACGGGTGCAAGCTCTAATTAAAAGATATCGAACCAAAATATCTTTCTTTTTCATCAACTAGATCAGCACATTCAGACATAAAATGGCGGATGGAAAAGGATTTCTCACATTCAAAGCACCATGGTGGTTCTTCTTTTAAAAGAATTGATTGATTGATTTATTGTTGCTTTAGGTCCAGCGGACTCTTCCGAGCCAAATCAGGACCGGACAACCCCCGATCCGCATAAAAGATCTGCTGAAACAACCCCAGTGGGAAAATTGAATGCCCTCCAACGGCCAGTCACTTTACAATAAAGACATCCCACGCGGGGGACGGCTGAGGGTTGACCTCAACTACGCGAACACCCCGGTTACAAAAACAAAATAGAATACAAACATCATTATAAATCATCAAAAAAACACATACATATAAAATGCCTATAGTGCTAAATAGTACAATCATAGGAAGCCCTAGTGACCACCCGGCAGAAAGCGTCCAACACTCCCAAGCTGATCCAATAGACCTCATACACAAACAAGGAGTCTTGTCCAGGAAGAGTTTTCAAGAAAAAAGGTAGGTCATTGATCTAGCGAAGAAGAAGATAGTATAGCAGAGTGAAGGACAGAGCAGGAATAGGAAAGAGTAAATGAGGAAGACAGCGACAGTGGGAATTTAAAGCACTAAATTTCCATAAAGTGGGGATACTATTTATACTGAAAACCCCCGGCACTCCAACGGGGGTACTGTTGCCGCAGTGAATCTGTCTTGCCTATAAAGGAAAGACAGGTTTTCAACTGTGGCTTTCACTGTTCCCTTTATAGGTTTGAACAATCTACAGTGGCAAGATTGCTCATGACCCCAAGGGGTTCTTTTAAAAGAAAACTATGGGAGACATAAGTATAACCATATGAAGGTGAGCTAAAACAGTTTCTTTGCGAGTGGACACAAAGTTTGGCAAAGAAGCAGGCAAAGAAGCAGACAAAGAATTTGATATAATTTGTTATTGATTTGATTAGATCATTTGGACTGACACAGCTGTTTACAATAAGAGCCAGTCATACAATGGAGGTAAGAGTATAGAACAAATTGGAAAATCTCAAGGGAAATCTAGATGTAGAGCTTCAATAGAGCCGCTGTGTCCACTGAAATATTGCCGCAAATGCCCATGTGACTAGGTACCTACATAAAAACTGTTACCTTCAGAATCTTGTGTTTGGAGGTAATGATTCTAATGTTGGGGCACTTGGCTGCATTGCCTGCATTGGTTGTGGTTCCACCACTGCAGGATACAATTTAGCCGTCATTGTTCTTTTAAATGTGAAAAAAACCAACACTTTTTATTAACTTTATTTAACTTGATTTGAGTTTATTTACAAAATATTCATTCTATTTGTTTAACAGGAAATATTTGTTCGCTCACATAAAATGCTAACAGATCTCAATTCCTCTGGCACTAGACTATTAATGCTGGGCCTCTGTTAGTTAGTCTAGTGCCAGAGAAACTTGATTGATTCATGATTCACATTTTTGGAAGCAGGATAAATTTAACAAGATTATTAATGCTGGGCCTCTGTTAGTTAATCTTCTTAAATTTATCCTGCTTCCATGAATGTGTAAGGGCTTTGACACTTAAATTTAATAAGCCAATGTTTCAGCGTCCCCCTAGACCAGATATTTTCTCATTGCTGTTAGCATACTTTAAATCAGGATCAAGTACACCAGCATTAAAGTTTTTTAGCTGGTCTATAGAAGGTTTGGTTTCTTGTATCGGTATTGGTGTAAATTCGAGACCGAAACACCCCCAACATTTTTTTTTACTGATGACTGCAGATCGAGTGATGAGTCGGTTTGTGGTGGTGAAGTTTTCGGACGACACTACCATATCTGGACTCATCTCAAATTGTGACGAAAGCGTTTATAGGAGGGAGGTGGAGCGGATGGTGAGTTGGTGCGAGGGAAGCAATCTTATTTTGAATGTTTCTAAGACAAAAGAAATAGTAGTTGATTTTAGAAAAGTCAAACCCCCCACAACTTCACTTATCATCAACAACGAGGTTGTAGAGCAGGTTAAGTCTTTTAAATTCTTGGGGACAACAATATCTGAAGACCTTACATGGGGGCCCCACGTGATGCTCACGAAAAAGAAAGCTCAGCAGCGCTTATATTTCTTGAGGCAACTTAAAAGATTCAGAATCAATGACAATTCTTGTTAAATTCTATAGAACTATCATTGAAAGTGTACTGACATTTTCATTCACGAACTGGTATGGCAGTGCTACTGAGGAGGAGAGGGAGGAGTTGAAAAAGGTAGTCAAGACTGCTGCCAGAATCACGGGGTGTAAGCTCCCAAAATTAGACAAACTTTTTGAAGAGCGAATAATTCGCAAGGCCAAGGCCATAATCAAAGACCCCTCGCACCCGGGTAACCATCTGTTTGACCTCCTGCCCTCTGGTAGAAGACTTCGATCACTTAAAGCAAGGACAAAAAGAATGAATAGCAGCTTCTTTCCAATTGCAATAAGAGTGCTAAATGTAAATGAAATGACTGGAGTTGAGTGCTAAGTGTAAATGGAATGACTGCAGTTGCACAGTCTTTTTTTTAAATCAGTTTATAGTACCCTCTCTTCCCGATAAGGATTTTCAGAGAGGCCATCGGACTAAACTATCTTAGATCTTTTACAGTGCATGCATACCGGCTATGAATTTTGATGTTTACTGTTAACATTTCATGTAAACATGTTTGGTTTTAATGTTACAATGTGATGTGTGTTAAGAATAGATGTGTGATTGTGCCAATACTGTATGCATGCTCGCTGACCAAGGCAAATTCCTAGTGTACAAATTGTATTGATTTGACATATGGCTAATAAATCTTATCTTATCTTATCTTTACATCTGTATCAAAGTCAATTGTCAATTTTATTGAAAGTGGATTGCAGTAAGATTCTGGGTTTACATTATTCTTAACAATGTACTAGGAGTTCCATCTACTAAGTTTTCTGATTAGTTCATGGAGACACACAATTAGGAGTTTCTTATGTTCATCACCTTAATCATCCAGATCCTATGTTAAAGTCTATTTACCTGTTCCATTTATATTCTCAAGTGAGACAGGTGTTGTCAGAACTTCAGGTTCTGTTGCCCACAAACAAAAACTTTAATCCCTTTAACAACAGCTTTGACAAGAAAGCGTTTCAAAGGTTGTGCAATGAATTTGGAATTGATCATAAAACAGACTTTAGACACAAACTAGACCACAATCACAGAATGGGAACTTTATTTAGATATGCTGTATATAATTTATACACAGGGCATTATGTACCATGATTTACTTCATTTAGTCACAGAAGTCAAGTACCTTTATTTTATGTCAGACAACAACATGCAAACACATATAGTACATTTATCTTAGAAACATCAAGTAGATTTACACAAAGTGGAGTAGAAAGGCTGAATGAATCTATTCGCACTTATGCGTGGTGCGTTCTTGGGCCACAGGCACAAACATGCAGCATTATAGGGGAGGGTAATAACTTTGATTCTCAGAAGCAGTTTTTAGCGAATGTCAAAAGATTCTATTAATTCAGCAGTTGATTTGCCTGTGAGTATCAAGAGATATCAAGACACATTAAAGTACGCTAGATCAAAAGTAGATTATGTAATTGGTGTAGTATTATATATGTTACCCTCTGGTCTTCAACTTAAGATAGGAACAATATCAAACTACAATAACAATATTGCTATCGCCGACCCACAATTTCATGTAGGATACAATCCTACTGTGAACACTGTGAATGAACATGGTTTAACCCCACCACAATTACCCAAACAACTGATATGGTTTCACGTCTAGCACTTACAGGAAGTTTGCTGCTAGTAGGGTTATTTGGAATTTATTATTTTTAGTAACAATACCAATATTATTTTAAACAATTACCACAAATTCTCTGACGTTCAAACAACTTCAGATGCGGTCGTAAATATCCATGGAAAGACAGAACCCAATATTCCTGGGAGAGTGTCTAAAAGTTTGTCACCCATGCGTTTCAATAAATTAGCTATGCTTTGTAATGTTTTCTTAATCCAGTCTTTAATTGGTGTTGTATTTCCACCACCTCCACCATCGCCGCTAAAGCCTAAAGTTCTGATCAAAGTTAAGACTAGTGTACTTATAGCAAGAATGCTAAATATTGTTACACCCTGTTCTCTAAACAGTGTTTGAATTCTTTCTAAGAGTGTGGTGTCTTCGTGTAGCATCCTGTCAATTGTTTCTTTAATTCTAGCAAAGTTAGTTATTAATTTATCTGTTTATGGGTAAGGTTTCTAATATTGCTGAGCGTTCAGTATAAAGGTAGTCGAGCCTCTTTTGAATCGTCTGTTTTACATCCAAGTTCAAGTTCAAGTCATCTGCTTCTGCTACTTTATTTTTTTGTTTCTGTATTTCTTTGTCGAGCTAGCCAAGCTTCGCTAAGTTCAACATCGTCTCCCATCTTACAGATTGTAATGCTTGATCCAAACGGAGTTCAAGCAGATTTAAAGGAGAATGGTTTATAGTTTCCATAGTTTGATCTACATTACTTTCAAATAAGGTTTTGACTTCTGTGTTTACTTGTAATGCAGAGTCTGACAAGTCATAAAGACTTGTTTTCTGAATTTGTCAAAGCCGAGTCTATATGCTGTAGTGAAGCTGCCTGTTTTCGTAATGTTCTTGTAGGTTCTGAAAGCCTCAATGATGAAACAGTGACTGGGAGTTTAATTTTCAAAATAGATCATGCATACAATTTATCTGGATTCTTGGCCATGGTTAATTGTACTGACTTTTTTCCCAGAGTCATTGGTGTTTATAAATAAGTGATTACTTTTGTCTAGCTCAATACTTTTGTCTAGCTCAAAGTTGCTCGGCGACACATAATCAATTGCCGTCCTATACAACTGTAAAACTTGTTTATTTTATTTTATTTTATTTTTTTTTAATGAGTTACTTGACGTAATTCATCTCCATGTGACGAGCGGACAATCGAGCCCTGACGCAGGCTGCACACAGTCATCCCTTCCACGCACACAGTCATCCCTTCCACGCACGCTGGCTAATCCGCCTAACCCCCGCCCCTCGGGAATCATCCTTAAAGCCTCTCACACAGCCAGATCCGTCGTCAGACGCAAGCCTCAAATCTTCGAAGCCACAACAACCTGCCCTGGACACGTCCCATCGACCGGTGACCTCTGAGCTACGGCAGTACTCTTGTGATTCGACCCATCTTAGCCAAGGTAAGAGAGGAAACTTACTCTTTGTCATGTAGCATACCCATCACCCGTCGATCGCCCAACATGTTCGTATGTCCTGTTGATATGTACGTTCGTGTTTGTAGTCTTGTCTTGATGTGTTGCTGTGACATGTATTTCTTCCTTGTATATATTATCTGCCTCGGTTGTGACTCATGCCATGATTTGAATTTATACTTGTATGCTCCCTGTTAGCCCCATGTGTAAATATCCCATGCCATGCTGTCCCTCCACATAGATTAAAGTCCCCCAGTACAGCCCCTTGCCTGCAACCCCCATTGTCCTGTATCTACCCCATTTGCTTCTCTCCTGTTCCCACTGTATAAATATCTGCCCCTGTTGTCCGCCACCCCATCTTAAGGCGCCGAAGTTATTATATATTAGCGGCTGCCGGTAAACCCCACAATAGCCCCATAGCCATGGTTGCAATTGTTGGACTGTTGGTACGGACCGGCCAACCCTTGACCGGTCCGACCAATTTGAAATCTGATGGGCACTCGCGCCAACAGGCGCTGAACCCAGGATATATATTCCCAGCTGATATGGAGTCTGTATTGCTTTACAGACGGGCTCCTGTGCAGGGCGAATACCCCGGCCCTGTACCAGCTATAAGTCGCCCGACCCGCTGCAGGCCCCTGTCAACCCAGGGCGTCAACGCGAAGCGTTTCTCCGAATTTCATCACTCATCCAACCAGCTAGCCACGAAAGCTGAAAACCAAGCCTGTGCCTTCATCCGAAGTTGCACCACAAGCCGATTACTCAAGAATCTGACCGACTGACCCGCATTGGCCACCCACGCCACTGCTAGCCTTGATCAGCCGACTGTCCAGACTATCCTGGACCAACCACCGCCCTTCGCAACCCAAGCTAAGTTCTCATCCCACGAGCATCACAATTCGCAGATAATCTGGCCAAGTACCCTGAACAATCCAGATATCCTCCTGCTCAGTGATGATAGCAGTCCTCAGTAGCCCAAGCATTCCTGAAAGCGCCCACCCAGAATATCTCCAAGATACTCCCAACTATTATTGACTATATTCAGTGACTCACCCCTAGATTACTCAACTCAGACGACCCAATCCTATTTAATATAAGCAACTAGTTAGAAACGGTATCACCTTGACTGGTCCTTGTTTGAATTTCTCATCTAGTTTAGCCTACCCTATTTCTCGTCCGCCCTCTGACTGTCTCTCATTTATTTAGTAACTCCTAGCATTAATCTCTTGAATGTCATCACACCATTGGCCTAAACAAGGGAGGCAATACAGTGCGAGAGATTAAGAGCTTACCCCCATCCCCCAACCCCTCTCTTTGTGACACTCCAAATAAACTAAAGCAAAAGCAGTATTATTTTAAAAAAACAACAATGACATTGAGATGACATTCATTTGGGATAACCTTGACCTTCACCTGACCTCTGACACTGTAAGATCAAAAAATTTACTGTTCACATTTCTTTTTTTGTTAAGAGCTTGGTGCTCCTTGCAAGGGATAAGAATGAAATTTAAATGAATTAAATTATTATTAGTATTATTATTTTACTGTTGGTTCAAATGTAGAGCCATTTCACTCTGTTTTTGTTTTAGTTTCATTTGTTGTTTTTTCTGAAAGACCAAAAAACTAACTAACTAACTAACTAACTAATAATAATAATAATAATAATAATAATAATAATAATAATAATAATAATAATAATAATAATAAACACTTGTATCAGGTGAGGCCCTTCCTCACTAGAGCTTATAGCACTTTACAGACAGCAAAAGAATAAAGCAAAAGCAAAATATGAAATACCAAATCAGAATACACACACACACACACAAACACAAACAGAAAACCGCAGAGTTGAAGGAAGAGAATTCCGAACTGTAGGGGCTGAAGAGCACATTGAGCATTTGCCAAAAGCTTTTGTTTTGATAAGGGGAATGTGAAGGGACAGCGTTGAAGCAAAGGCTTGCAATTTTATACTACATTCTCTCCACAGAAAGCCAGTTCAATGAGAAGTGAAGTGGTCTGATTTTGGAACACACAAAATAAGCCACAAGATTGGAATATGCATAATTCACCTTTAGAATTATTTGGTATATTAGTATGTGTTGATTCAAAAGCGGTTCTCTATGCATTAAAACGGTGGAACTGTAAAGATAAAAGGGAGTTTATCTATGAAATTAAACATATGATACATTGTGTGATTTCTAGAGAAATAAATATTGATTTCTGTTGGGTTCCATCACATTGTGGAATTCATTGGAATGAGGTATGTGATAGATTAGCTAAGGAGGGAGCACAAAGGTCGTCAGATTCTATAATTATAACAAATTTGACTATGTGTAATAATGAAATGTTTTCCTTATGAATGAATGAACATTGAGGTTTAACGTCTACACCCACCATTGGCGATATGGCCGACGGGGATAACCATCCCAGGGAAAGAGGGGTAGGGACCTAAATCAACACTGAACCACAAGAGCAATCATACTGCTAAAATGGACTGTGAAAATGGCCACATTTTATATCGCCCACCACGGGATTCGAACCTGGGTCATCGGTGTGCCAGGCGAACGCTCTACCACTTGAGCTATGGCGGTGGGACATGTTTTCCTTACTAGAAAAGGCAGTGTATCGTGATAATAACATTAAAAATATATCTATACTGAATTGTTCCAGACCACTTTTTAAATTAATATATAAATTAAGAATGAACGCATGGAACACTAAATACTCAGCTGATGTTAAATATATATGTAATACAAGTATATCAGTACATCACCTTCTTTTTGAATGCTCAGTTTTTGAAAGACATATTTAAAGTAAATGGACATAGCATAGCAGTATATGGACATTCTGTAGACATGGTTCTATATCATCCAAATGTTACAGACGTTGTGAAAGTTACTGTTAAATCTCCTGTTGGTAGACTTTTATAGACTGTTTTGAAATTATGTTTTGAAATTGTTTTAAAAGTTACATTTTCAATGTCTAATATCACCCTGTGTGAACAGACATTAAATTAAAGATTGATATTATTCCCAAGGTTTAGGTCACTGTGCTTCATTTTCTAAGGTCACCACATATGAAGCACCTTTGGAAAGCTCCAGTGACCATGCTCTATGCTCTTGACCTTGAGATGCCATTCTCTGGCTTAAAATACACTCATGTATTGTAATATCAAATAAACTACAGCAAAAGTTGTATTATGCCAAAAAAACAGGGACCTTGGGATGATCTTCAGTGACCTTGACCTTGGGGTGATCTTGACCTTCACATGACCTCATGTATGAAATAACCCAATATTGTTGCATACAATGGTTAAATACAGCCATTCCACTGTACAATGACCTATTTTGGGTATATTTTTGCAAGGCTTGACCTTGACCTTCAAGATCAACACAAAACTGGACAAAGATCAATCTATCATCACTTTATACAACGTTAAAACTTTATATCCCTCATAGCTCAGGGTCAAGGTCATTACAAAGTACCTATACTGCAGCTTCAAGTTGACCTTGGAGAGGTTACCCAAATGAGCATAGGATGTGTCTCATTGTTATCTATCACCAAAGACGGTAGAACAATAAGACAGGCCACTCCTTCTATACATATACTAAATAATGAAGCCGAGGACAAGGACTAGGTTATTTCCCTTGGCCTGTAGACATAACAGTTCATTAAGGAATACAAGGAACAGTGTCAATATAGTATTAAATTCATGTGACCGTGCATGCTGTAGTATTTAACAACTGTTGATTTTTTATAATAATAATAATAATAATAATAATAATAATAATAATAATAATAATAATAATAATTACTATTATTATTATTACTATTATTATTATTACCATTATTATTATTACTGTTAATTTTGATTTTTTTAAATGGGATTTGTTGTCTTCTAATACACAAAATAAAGTTCATATTTGAGAAAAAAAAAAATCAAACCTGGCACTGTTTGTTTCTTCAGTGTGTTTCTTCTGTTCTTTGCAGTGTTATGTTTCTTCTATCTTTCTTGTCTGATACTATAATCTCTCTTTCTCATAATAATAATAATAATAATAATAGAGAGAGAGAGAGAGAGAGAGAGAGAGAGAGAGAGAGAGAGAGAGAGAGAGAGAATACTGGATCCTATATACGCACCTTTCCCCAAATCAATTAGGCTCAAAGGGCGGCGATCTGTACAAAAATACATGCTCGCCTGTCTCACCCACTCTCACACACACACACAACAAATACACATCCACCACTCAACAGGTGGTGTAAAGGCAGGGAGATCGCTATTAGAAGACAGAAAGCAAATCGAATTTTTATTTTTGACATTTTATATTGACTCCGTCCAGTACCATTATTGAAGGGAGGGAGGAAACCGGAGTGCCCGCGAAAACCCTCGGTGATCTCAATAGTCTCGTACATAAGTCACATACGTTCGCCCCTTGCGGGAATCGAACCCGCTACCTTCGCCATAGGAAACCGGAGACTAATCCACTGCGCCATGAGGCCATATATTTATACAGAGAGAGAAAGTTGATTGTTATTCGTCTACGCCCTAAGGGACAGTACTCTATATCCGGCATGGCTCATAAGCCTCAAGTTGCCTGTCTTATTGTTCTACCGTCTTTGCTATCATGCATCAAAGAATTATATTTAATATTAATAATAGAAAAAAAAGTAACATTTTGGTGAAAAATGGTAATATGCTGACCCTGTGACCTTGACCTTGTACTGAAGTAACTCATTCATTGATCATTAATGAGGTTTCATGAATATACACCATCTTACCAAGTTTGGTTGTGATAGCTGAAATAGGTCCTGAGTTGCAAGTTTATAAATGCCCTGGCGGCGGACGATGGACAAACGGATGTGGGGACAAACAAAATTTTTTTATATATCCTTTTTGGAAGATAGCTGAAATAGGTCCTGAGTTGCAAGTTTATAAATGCCCTGGCGGCGGACGATGGACAAACGGACGTGGGGACAAACCAAAATTTTGTATATATCCTTTTTGGAATATTTAGGACTCATCTCACACAGATTTGCCAAAATCTATAGAAAACACTTGGAGGGTGTGGGGGGTGATGGATGGGAGGTGGGGGTGGGGTGAGTATATTACACTTATTTGAGCCTAAATTGCTATGCATGAGTTAAAAATTGGCTCTCAGTTTGCATACGGTTGCTTTCTAGTGAGCAAATCTGACTTTTAGATAAATATTCAGTGTTTAAAGGGTCCAGCGGACTGCTAAGAGCCAATCAGGACCACACAAAACTATTCAAAATGAGACTAGGACGCTAACATTTAAAAAATGATAAAAGATGTACATAAAACCACACGGCTGAATCTTCCTTCACTAAAAGTAAACTTTCAGCCACCAGCTGTAAGCTATTTTTAGCCACGCCAGTAGGCCATGCCATGCGAAACCCATGCACAGCCAGCATCTCGGATCTGGCTACAAGCAGTTCAGCCAGCGATAACAGACAGCACAAGGGTTATTTTTAGCCATAGCCTCAAAGTACCGCTTATGAACAGCCGTGACTAACATTACTGATGAAATTGAAGCAAGTATATAAACAAGATAATGCGACATAAACACACAAAAAATAAATCAACATCACGTAAAAATGTAAACAGGTTTTGACCATTGAAAATTTTGTAAATCTCAATAAAAGCTATCGAACGAAAATATCTTTCCATTTCATTAATCAGATCAGCACATTCAGACATAAAATGGCGGACATTACAAGATTTGTCACATGCAAAGCACCATGGTGGTTTTTCTCCTTTCAAAAAGAAACTATGGGTGACATAAGTATGTTCAATATAAAGGCAAGTCAACAGTTTCTTCTTTGTGAGTGGATGCAAAGTTAGGCAAAGAATCAAATAAATCTGGAAGAATCTGAAATAATTTGTTATTGATTTGATTAGACCATTCAGTCTACCAGAGTTGTTTACAATAACACCCAGGTCAAAGTATGGAACAAATTGGCTCTGTAAGGTTTACCTCTGCTTCTGTAGCCTAGTTCTGTGTTGTGCCTGGTTTTTGGTTACTTTACAATTGTTTTCTTCCCTTGGGGCTTGGTCAGCCCTGTTGACTTGTTGCTACCGCTTCTTTGTGAGTAGAGATCTTGTAGGATGTCTGTAAACCTTACAGAGCAAGTGCCAAATAAGAACTGAAGTGTGTGGCAATTGCCATGAGTGCTATAGGCAGGTACGGTAGCCCGGCATGCACAGGAATTAGTAGTTAAAAAAACAACTGTATGGTTGTTTTTTTGGATTCAACTTTCCTTTTTATGAGCGTTTACATAGCAACGCGAATAACATTGCAATTCTGAGTCATGGTATAGTTTGTGAAATTAATACAAACTTGACCGAACACATAAAGCGTTCCCACGAGAAACATTGGATTGCAAGCAAGAGTATCCAGACAATTCAGTATTTTATCAGGGATTGCAAGCAAGATTACAATTAAGTATTTAATTAAGAATTTTATCAGGACAGAAGAGTTTCCTGTATACAAATGACATTGGGTCGGTTTTTAATAAGCAGGAGCAACTGTTCGTAGTTGGCTTTCACTCTAATGTTCCATTGTATTATAAAAGACATGATAGGAAGAAATAAAAATAGTATGTTTTATTTTAAACAATTTTCCATATATATTTCTCCTTAATATGAACTATTTTTTAGCTGGAGAGGCAGCTGCTGACGCCTGTTGAGGTGACTCCTCCATGTCAACTGATTCTACCTCTAGGGAGGAGAAACGGTTTAAAGTAATGTCTTTTTGAGAGGACAACATTTTTCAGTCCTTGAAGAGTTGGTTAACCATTGTGTGGTCCCAGTAAGTGACTTCAATGGTGCAAGAAGGAGGGGGGTCATGGATCGGATGTCCTCCCTCGTCCCGAGGGTACAAATTGAACAATCAATGAATAGAGAAAAGGTGACAGATAATGTTTATAGGTCCAGCGAACTGCTAGCAGCCGAATCAGGACCACATAAAATTATTCAAAAGCAGACTAGACTGCTAACATAAAAATATAATAAAAGATGTCCTATCCTATCCTATCCTGTCCCATAACCCGAAGGTCGTAGGGGCACCACAGATTGATCGTTTAACCAGCATACTCCATCTTTCTCTGTCCTCATCAGCCCTCGTGGCTTCGCTCAGTGTCAAACCAGTCCATTCTCGAATGTTGTCCTCCCACCTTTTTTTCGGTCTCCCCCTTCTTCTACCTCCTTGCACTGTGCCTTGCAGAATGGTCTTTGCAAGGCCTGATGATCTGGTGACGTGGCCATACCATCGGAGTTTCCGTTTCTTCACCACTGTGAGCAGGTCATCGTGTTGTCCAATGGCTTGTGTGATGGTCTGTCGGACTTCGTCGTTGGTGATGTGTTGGGTATAGGAAATGCACAGAAGTCTTCTGTAGCACCTCATCTCCATGCTTTGTATTCTTCGTTGGAGATCTGCTGTGAGGGTCCATGCTTCGCAAGCATATAGGAAGATGGAGATGACCAGAGAGCGCAGCAGTCTTACTTTGGAATGTAGACTGATGGTTCTGTCTTTCCAAATGGGCTTCAACCTTGTCAGGGCAGCAGTTGTTTGTGCGATCCTGGAGAGGACTTCCTGTCGAGACCCATTGTCTGACACAATGGCTCCTAAATATTTGAAGCTGTGCACTGTATTGAGGGATTGGCCTTGTACTTTGATGTCCGTGTTGATGCCATTGGTGTTGTTGGTCATCATTTTGGTCTTCTCTGCACTTATTTCCATTCCATAAGCTCTGGAGGTGGTGTCAAGCCTCTGTACAAGCTGTTCAAGTTCTTGTTCCTCTCCAGCCAATCCATCAATATCATCCGCAAAACGAAGATTGGAGATTGCTCTGCCCCCTATGCTGACTGTGCCTTCGTGATCTGCAAGAGCATCTGACATGATGCGCTCTAGGAAGATGTTGAAGAGTGTTGGAGAGAGTAGGCATCCTTGACGCACACCGATTGTTGTTCTGAACCAGTTCCCGATGACGCTGTTATGGAGGACTGCACTGGTAGCCTTGTCATACAGGCTTTTGATGACTTCTATAATTTTAGGGCTGATGTTGTACACTTTCATGGTTGCCCATAGAGCTGCATGCCAGACTCGGTCAAATGCCTTCTTGAAGTCTATGAACACATGATATAGATGTTGTTGGTGCTGTAGGTATTTCTCACAGATTATTCTGAGGTTGAAAATCTGTTCAGTGGTACTTCGCCCTGCCATGAATCCTGCTTGTTCTTCAGCTATGATTTGTTCAGCTTGTGGTTTCAACCTGTTGAGTATTATTTTCAGGAGGACCTTGCTGGGATGGCTGATGAGGCTGATGGTGCGGTAATTTTCACACTCCTGAAGGTTACCTTTTTTGGGAAGAGTGATGACAAGCGACTGGGTCCATGGTGTAGGCCATTCCCCACTCTGCCAGATCTTGTTACAGATAATGGTGAGAGCATCAGTCATCGCTTCTCCTCCTGCTTGTAGCAGTTCCGCTGGTATGTTGTCCACTCCCGCTGACTTCCCTTTCTTCAGCGATTGCACTGCTGCCTCAACTTCTTCCCGGAGAATTGGGAGGATTTCTTCTTCTTCTTTGCTCTCGGGACATGCTAGAACTGATGGGTCTCCATTTGGTGTATGGTTGTAAAGGTCAGAGCAGTACTCTGTCCATCTGTCCAAGACTTCTTGTTCTTCTGTAAGGCATATGCCAGACTTGCTTTGGATAGTGGAGACTTTGGGCTGTTTAACACTTGTCAGCCGCTTCACAGTCTGGTAGGCCTTCTTGCTGTTGTTCTTGTTCAGATTGTTCTTTATTTCCTGGCATTGATCTTCTATCCAGTTCTCCTTTGCTGTGCGCATGCCTTTTCGGATGTCATTGTTGATTTTTCGGTAGACATCAGCTCCCTGTGAGGTGTTCTTTTTCTTTTTTTAACTCTCTTCGTTTATCACACAGATCCAAAAGTTCAGGTGTGATCCACGGCTTCTTCTTTGGTCGGTGCTTGCCAAGGATCTCAGTGGCGGCATCTGTTACAGCTGAGTTGAAGGTATTGGTCATGGTGTTGACATGGTGGACAAACTGCAAGACCCGGAGGTGGCAAAAATATTTCAGGCCACAATTGGAGGGAAATTTGCACCACTGCTTATTTTGGGGGCAGGCGAAGTAGATGTCAACACCATGACCAATAAAAGATGTACATAAAAGTAACTACTGCTGAACTTTAACAAATAACACAAACAAAATGACATGACCTATATGCGATAAAACAAACCAACATCAGAAGAATGTAAACAAATTTTGTTCAATATTAATAACCTAAAAAATTGAAATTTTGTGAAAATTTGAAATTTTTTTACTAACATTTGTTGGCAATGTGACTTTGATGTGAAGTTATTCATTCATTTATCATTTATGGGGTCTAATTATACACCATCTTACCATTTGATAGTTAAAATAGGTTGAGATGTTAATCTACTTGCAAGTTTGGCACAGAGAGACGCAGACAGCGGAGGACGGACAGAAGTACGGACACGTTTTTTAAATTGTCATTTTTCTACTATTTTGGACTCATCTCGCACAGATTTACACAAATCTGGATTTTT
Organism: Oncomelania hupensis; assembly: GCA_036898135.1. NCBI lineage: Eukaryota > Metazoa > Mollusca > Gastropoda > Littorinimorpha > Pomatiopsidae > Oncomelania > Oncomelania hupensis. Next base: position 12,256,708 of record CM072517.1, read on the forward strand.
TTTCTTTTTGGGTGGGAGAGGAGGTGGGAGGGTGGTACATAGACACACATTGCTTATGCTATGCATGCGAATCAAAAAACAGATGGCGGACCGCAGACAGACAGATGGACCAACACCTTCTTTTTTTCTTTTTGGGACTATTGAAGACTACTCTAGCACAGATTTGCAAAAATCTGGGAAACATTTTTATTTTTGCTATGCATGTGAGTCACAAATTTACAAATGTGTGTGGGTGACTAAGTATACATTTGAATAGCTTACTATTGTTAGTATTTATAATATTATGTGCTCACCTAGTTGGTCCTTGCAGATGTACATCAGCTTTTCTGCAGACTGCACCTTAACTGCTGTACTGCGTTTAATATAGGGTTCAGTGCGTCCTGTCTTAAAAGGTTGGAAGGAAACATCATCAATGAATTCAGTCTGCTCAATCACATGAAATGTCAAATTGCTGCCTTCCACTGTTTTGGTTACATCTCCCCAATAGAGAAAGTGATCATTGTTTATCACACGGCCTGCAAAATCACTCTGACTAAGCACAGATATGTGCTCAGCATGGTACTTGTCTGCTACCTGCAACCAGAAATATTAAAGAAATTAATACACTTTTAGATTGAAAATAGTTATCCATATCAATGATAAAAGTTCAAAATTCTGAGCAAAGTTTTCTGCTCTCACCAAATTTTTCTGTCTCACCAGTCACATGACCAAAACAGAAGCACTGGTCAGGGTGGCTAATAAATACAATGGACAAAGTAATTATTTTTGAAACCACCAATAGGAGCCATCCATCCATCCAATCAAAACTCTGTTTTGCGGATGACATTGATGGATTAGATGGAGAGGAACAAGAACCTGAACAGCTGCTACAGAGGTTGACACCACCTCCTAAACCTTTGGAATGGAAGTAAGTGCAAAGACCAAAATGGCCAACAATACCAGACATGCCTACCCCCCAAAACGTGAAAGAGGGACATTGGCACCAAAAAAGAGGGACATGGCTTGATTAGGAGGGACACCGCAACTGGATGATTTCAACACAAAAAAATGTCATGCATATTTTTGCCAAATGATTTGACTTTCAGGCGAGCAGCTATGATCGTTGAAGAAGTTTTGAAATGTAAAATAAAAAATAAATAAATTAAAAAATTGAGTCACACTGAAACTCACCTTTGTTTATGAATCTGTTGTTATTGATACTGTTAATGATGAAGTAACAAATAAAACACAGAAACTTTAGTTCATGATTCCGTTTTACTAATCTGCATACTGCCACTGAAGGTAAAATCCAATAAACGTAGTGTCACTGTCACATACACTACCATTATATGAGAAACTATTATTCCTGTACAGATTATGTGCATGCTGCCACTGAAGGTAAAATCCAATAAACACATGAACTGTCAGTGTGACATACATATACTACCACAAAGTAACATGGTAAACTATTGTTTTAGCAGAGATTTGTAATATGCACTTTTTATCTGTTGAAGCTGCTTGCTTGTGTACTGCCTGTCCACACTCATTCCTGGTCTTGCTTTAGCAACAACGATTGCTTCAAGAGTCTCCTGACCCATTCTAGAGCGGAAATCAGTTTTGTTTTTTCTGACCATTGAAAACAACCTTTCACAGTGTGCTGAAGAATGTGGAATGGTCAGGACTGAGAGCATCACCTTGACAAGAAGTTTGAACACTGCCATAACTTCTGTCGAAACAATCGCGGCAACTTGTCAGTAGCCTAGGCCTACCACTAGCAGGTTGCGCTGAAGAAAGTCACGTGACTCTGTGTTTGAAACTGTACGCGCATCATTAGTCCGTGCAAAAACCGGATCAGACCACCGATATTGCATCAGCCGACGCGCTAAAAATAAACTTCTACCGGGTTAAACCAAAAAAAAAAAATCGTTTTTTTTTTTAAATTTGGCGGGACGTAAACTTAAAAAGCGGAATCGCGGAACACAGCTCGTTTTTTCACCTGAAATCGGGACGATTCCGCCTACAGCGGGACGGTAGGCAACTCTGCAATACCAATTACATTAACACGGACATCAAAGTCCAAGACCAATCCCTTAACACGGTGCATAGCATTAAATGTTTAGGAGCAATGGTATCAAACAATGGGTCCCGACAGGAAGTCCTCTCCAGGATCGCACAAACAACTGCTGCCCTGACAAGGTTGAAGCCCATTTGGAAAGACAGGCCATTAGGAAAGACAGGACCATCAGTCTACACTCCAAGATAAGGTTGCTGCGCTCCCTTGTCACCTCCATCTTCCTATACGCTTGCGAAACATGGACCCTCACATCAGACCTCCAACAAATAAAACAAAGCATGGAGATGAGGTGCTACAGAAGACTTCTGGGCATTTCCTATACCCAGCACATCACCAACAATGAAGTCCGACAGACCATCACACAAGCCATTGTACAACATAATAACATGCTCCCAGTGTTACAGAAATTGAAACTATGATGGTATGGCCATGTCACCAGAGCATCAGGCCTTGCAAAGACCATCCTGCAAGGCACAGTGCAAGAAGGCAGAAGAAGAGGGAGAAAGATGGAGTACACTGGATAAATGATCATCTGTAAAGCCCCAACGAATTTTGAGTTATGGGATAGGATAGGATAGGATAGAAATAGGAGAGTGGGACTTAACGATATAGTTTTGAATGTTGGCATCTTTTTTTCTTTTTTATTTCACCAATGACCTTCACCATCATTATCAGAGATTAAAGTCAAAATTTTCGAGCTCTCATGGATACACACCATCCTATTAACTTTGGTTGTGACCCATGAAATACAAGTTAGGTTACAAGTAATAAGCAACTTTAAAGTTTTGCAGATAGACGGACATTTATTCTGGATATTAGTTTTGGACTATTCAAACATTGGTCATTGTCTTTTCTCATGACCCTATGTGCCTTGGTAACACCCTGCTTTGCCAATCAATCTTTTATTTCTGCCTGTCAGTCCATCAAACTGAGACGACCATACAACTCCTTTTGATGAGTTGAGTGTGTCACGTGGGGTTTATGGGCTCTGCACAATGGAATTATGGACCCTCACGTTTATTCGGTGGGAACTGCTAGTAAGTCACCCTATGAATTACTTTAATAAATTTATTTGTTTAGCTCGTTCTGTGTTAAGGTTGGGGTACAGAAATAGATAGAAAAAATGGTAAAAGATTACTGTCACACTAGCTTTCACACGGCTATGAATCATATGTAGTCCAGCCACTTGATAACAGTTAAAATCACACATTTATTTCTTCTAATCTATACAAGATTCTCTAAGTACTAATCTAACTTAAAAAGTCTCAATCACTGCTAATAGTTCAATCGCTGATAGTCTAGGCAGCTGTTATATCTTCCTCGGGCACTTGCTATTACTTTCATGTAGATTTGGACTACTGTGGTCCGTTTTACAGTTTCTGAAGAGTTGGACTACTGTGGTCCTGTTTTGATCAGTTTAAGTGCACCTTGGCGTGTTCACTTAACTGCTAGATGGTGCGTGCGAAGTCCTTCTGTGAGGTAGCTTCAGGTGCACCTGTGTAGTTGTGTAGTTGGGTTCCCTTGCCACGCTGTGGGGTCTGACAGGGTGTTTTTCCGGGTAGCTCCTTCCAACTTGTGCGGTAGAGGATACTCCGCCAACTCGTCGTTTCTGTGGAGTGGGGTTCACAGGATAGCTCGCCTGCTCGTCTGTAATATAAGAGACGAAATTCTGCACAACCCTGAATAATCGGTTTGTGCAGAGCGTCTCACTGAAAGCCAAAGTAGCCCTCAGTGATAGCTCCACATCTCTATACATAAGCGACGAACATTCTGCTACTTCCGGGGTCCACTGGAATCTCAACTCTAAATTCCTATACATACATAAATATCAATCGTGTCTAACTATACACATACAGAATTAATAATATTATAAACATTCAGTGGTACAGCCACTGGTCTGCAAACATACATATAAGTTAAACAACAGTGGTTCCGTACGGCATACAACATGGCGGCGCAACCGGTCGTGTTTCGCCACGTGTTCGGCTTTTCCACATGGTCACGCAAATTCGGATTAACAATTCACATTCATGCATAGCAAATTCTTCAAACATAATTTCAACAATAATATAAATATATCACGATGAAACAGAAGGGTGTTCATTTACCTGTTTGACAAGTTCAGGCCCGTTGTGACTTGATAGAATTCTAAGATTCCTAAGTCCTGCTTCCTGGTCTATGAGTGAAGAGATTTCTCTACTAGCTATTTAGATGTTGACTCTTCCTCGTCTCACACACGACTGATTCAAATTGTGCTCGGGTTTGACACAGTCAGAACTGCTCTACCCGCTTGGCCTGCTTCTGATTAGTTAAAACGGTCCGATTCAAAGCTCAAGTGCTGACTCACTACGCTGTGTGTGGCTGGCTCGCTGTGTGTACTTTAATTGCTGCTGTGTAATACCTGACTCTCTACTGTTACAATGACTACACATAGCTAACCAGTGATAGGCAGAGTTAAAACTAGCCAGTTCATGACAGGCTCCCTCAACTGAAAAAAGGCGATGACTACTGGATTCGACCTTTTTCTACTACAGAGCCTAGTTTAACACTGCACTATCCTAGGGTCCTATTTACAAACTACTTAAGTTGCTCTACCTGAGCTGCAATGCTGTGCCAGGTAGCTATGGACACTAGTGACAGGGTTTTATTGGGCGGGGACGAATTCTGGTGCTGTGGCCCTTAGTTGTGATGGGTGGGCGACAGCTGCTGTGTCCTCCACGAGATGGCGACTGAGGTAGTCGGATCCGTGGTTCTCTTTGCCGGGGATGTACTCGATTTGGAATGAGTATGCCTGAAGGGTGAGTGCCCATCGCATCAGGCGAGAGTTCAAAGATTTGGAGGCTGCCAGGAACGATAGTGGTTGGTGGTCCACCTGAACTGTGAAGTGGGTCCCATACAGGTAGAGTTGGACTTTCTGTATGGCCCAGACTAGTCCAAGACATTCTTTCTCCGACGTGGCGTAGTGGGTCTCGGCGGGTCTCAATTTTCTGCTGGCGTAGGCGACAGGGAATAGCGTCTCTGCATTCTTGGGGTCGCGCTGTAGTAGTACTGCTCCGAGGCCTAAGTCGCTTGCGTCGGTGCGAAGAACGAATGGCTGAGTCAAATCGGGTAGGTGGAGTACTGGCGCCGATGTCATTCTGTCCTTGAGTGTTTGGAATGCTGTCTCGCATTCGGCTGTCCATACTACTTTGTCCGGGGCGATTTTCCGTGTTCCATTTGTCCGTGTTACGGCGATGCTGTTGTAGTTGCGGATGAACTTCTTCCGCGATGGCGATGGCCATCCAGGTGTGAGTGCCGGGGGTCGCTGTTCTGTCGATGTATTTCTTGAGGAGATTGATGTGGTGGTATCGGGCTCTCCCGTTTACCTCTACTTGGTAGACTGTCTTGGATTTCTTGGCAGTCACCCGGTACGGTCCTCTCCAAGCGATGTCCAGCTTGTTGGTTCCACTTGGAAGTAAGAGTAGCACTTGATCGCCGACATGCAGTTCTCTGTCCTTCGCGTGGCGGTTGTAGTACTTCGCCTGACGGGCTCTTGCCTTCTTCAGTGCTTCACCAGCTTTCTTCCACGTTGCTTTGAGGGTTTCCTGCAGGTCTGCGACGTACTTGGTGGCACCACGTGGTGTGTCGTCTATCTTGGCTTCCGTCCAACTTCTGCGTAGGGCTTCTAGCGGTCCTGCTAGAGGTCTGCCGAATAGCAATGTTGACGGGGTGTAGCCTGTGGCTGCATGGGGTGTTTCTCGGTATGCGAACAGTGCCGCATTCACGTAGGTGTCCCACGCTTCTGGATTGTCGTCGGCGACTTTCCTGAGGATGGTGAGAAGGGTTCCATTCAGTCTTTCTACTTGTCCGTTGCTGGCGGGGTGGTATGGTGGTGTGCGAATGTGCTGAACTTGTATCAACTCGAACACGTCTTGCATCAGGCGGCCGGTGAACTGAGATCCGTTGTCCGTTCTAATGCTGTCCGGGAATCCGACTCTGGTAAAGATGGCGATGAGTGCATCTGCAATCTTCTTGGTGTCGATCGCTGGCAACGGGACTGCTTCGCACCACATCGTACATGCGTCGACGAGTGTGAGTAGAAATCTGTTCCGCTTCTTGGTCATGGGCAGTGGTCCTACTATGTCTACTGAGACTTGCTGGAATGGCATGCCGACTACTACCGATGGTCCTAAGGTAACTGGTACGGTGTGATGTCGCGGGGAATATCGTTGACATTGGTGGCAAGATTTCACGTAGCGCTTGACATCCTCCGTGATTCCTGGCCAATAGTAGTGTGCGCTGATTCTCTGCACTGTGGCTCCAATTCCCATGTGTCCGCTGAGTGGCATGCTGTGGCCTAGTTCTAGTACTTGGGCTCGAAGGGTGACTGGTAGTACTAGTTGGGTGTGATCTCCATCTCCTTGTCGATGTAGAACTCCCTCTTCCATGTAGAAGTCTCCCTTGTGCGGGGGTGTGTGCGCCTTGGGTAGCTTCTGGAAGCACTTCGCTATCGAGGTGTCTTCTTTCTGTGCTGTTTTGATCTCTTCGAGTCCTGGATTCGGAGCGAACTCGGGCTGGGGTGGTTGGGTTTTAGCTTGGGCCCTGGTTTGCACTGCAGCTATCTCTACAGTTTTAGGGGGCGTGCCTAAGAACACATACCTACAACCTAGCACTAGATCATACAGGGGTTTCTGTAAAACAGCTGCTTGGATTCGTCCTGTGACGTACCTACTCTCTACTTCGATCCAAGCTATTGGGCAAGTAGTCGTCGGTTTCGTCAAGTCTGCTCCTTGTAAGTCGACTGTCTTGTCTGTCAAGTCCGCGCGCGATACAAGAGATTCGCTAACTATCGCGTCGTATGATAGACCTGTGTCATACAGACGGTTCGCTTCTTTTCCGTTGACCTTGACCGTGTCTGTCACCGATGGGTGATCTCCGATTGTGTGTGGCTTGTTACCGCTGCTTTGAGTTAGAACTCTGTGCGCTGGCCGGCTTTCGCGCTCTTCCCTACGTTGTGCGGCCAACTTGAAACATTCTGCGGTGGAGTGATTGTTTCTGTTGCAGAACGAACAATACCGTCTGTTCTGCGGGACCTCTTTTCCCGAATTCCGTGTTGGGTCCTTTATTTTACCCAGGTCTGGGGTTATTCGGCTTATTCGCGGTTCGCTCTTCCCGGTTAGGGCTTCGTTTCTGTGCCTCTTTCCCGTTAGGCTTTAGGTCTCGCCTGAAGCTCTTGGCTTCTCCGTGGGCGGCCACGTACCTATCTGCGACCTTGACCAGATCTTCCAATCTTTCCGCGCCCTGCTCTACTGAGAATGTCCTCAGCTCGGGGGTCATGGTTTCCCGTAGCTGTTCCCATACTAACAGTTCTGTCAGTCCATCATACGTCTTTGCCGTGGCTGACTGGCTAATCCACTTATCCAGCGTTGTGGACAACCGATCCGCGAACTGCGCATAGCTCTCTCCTTTCACTCTCCGATTGGTGCGGAACTTTTGCCGGTAGCATTCTCCTGTTAGTTCGAATCCCGTTAGGAGTGCCTCTTTTACTTTGTGATAGTCAGTCACTCTGTCAGTCGGTAGCTTACTGTAGATGTCATAAGCCTTTCCTCTAAGCCCTTGACTAAGCTTAAAAGACCAATGAGTGGGATCTAGCTTATACTCTGTTGCTAGGCGCTCAAACCTAGTCAGATAGAGATCTAGACCTTCCTCTCTCTCATTGAATGTTCCCAGTGGAAATGACATTCCTTGTACAGGGTTGGATGCTACCTCTAGCTGATCTGAGTGGGAAGGGGTTGAGGAAGAACTTGAAGCTCCTGATCCCAATCTTCTTAGCTCTAACTCATGCTGTCTTTCTTTTTCCTTTTCTTCCCTCTCTTTTTCTTTTTCTGCCCGCTCTTTTTCTTTTTCTGCCCGCTCATACTCCCATCTCCTAACTTCTGCTTCTCTCTCTGCTGCTAATGCTGCCTTCTTCTGTTCTACTTCTAATTCTAGTTTCTTTTGCTTTGCTTCTAATTCTGCTTTTCTCTGTTCTGCTTCGAGTTTCTTCTGTTCTGCTTCTAATGCTAGTTTCTTCTGCTCTGCTTCTAGTTCTGCTTTTTTCTGTTCTCTCTCTGCAGCCCTCTCTGCCGCTTCGAGTTTCTTCGCCTCTCTCTCTGCTGCTCTCTCTGCCTTAGCCTCCTGCTTCTCTACCTCTGCATTGATATACGCGATTAGGTCTCCCCCTGCTAAGTGTAAAGCTTCCCCTAATTCCTTGAAACGCAATCTCAAGGCCACTGGGTCCGACATTGTCAAAAGTGTCTATGAACAACCTCTGAATCACGTGGAATACCAAAACACTAGCAATATTGCAATTCAATAAAAACAATGCAAAGACCATAAAATTCGCAATCAATAATAGAATAAAACAAGAGTCAAATGGCACACAACAGTTATTTAAGCAAAACCTGCAAAAGAACAATGCAACATACAGGCACAAAAATATTTGAAGCAAAAAAGTTTTTAACTAAAGAATAGTGCACCAAAACTGATCAGTCCTTGTTACCACTATTCTAAGTTATTCTACTACTCCTACTGTTATCTAATTTTATTGTACTTAGGTCCGGTTATACCCAATTCCTATTATACACAGATCCTGGCAGGCTCGCCAATTAAAGTGTCACGTGGGGTTTATGGGCTCTGCACAATGGAATTATGGACCCTCACGTTTATTCGGTGGGAACTGCTAGTAAGTCACCCTATGAATTACTTTAATAAATTTATTTGTTTAGCTCGTTCTGTGTTAAGGTTGGGGTACAGAAATAGATAGAAAAAATGGTAAAAGATTACTGTCACACTAGCTTTCACACGGCTATGAATCATATGTAGTCCAGCCACTTGATAACAGTTAAAATCACACATTTATTTCTTCTAATCTATACAAGATTCTCTAAGTACTAATCTAACTTAAAAAGTCTCAATCACTGCTAATAGTTCGATCGCTGATAGTCTAGGCAGCTGTTATATCTTCCTCGGGCACTTGCTATTACTTTCATGTAGATTTGGACTACTGTGGTCCGTTTTTACAGTTTCTGAAGAGTTGGACTACTGTGGTCCTGTTTTGATCAGTTTAAGTGCACCTTGGCGTGTTCACTTAACTGCTAGATGGTGCGTGCGAAGTCCTTCTGTGAGGTAGCTTCAGGTGCACCTGTGTAGTTGTGTAGTTGGGTTCCCTTGCCACGCTGTGGGGTCTGACAGGGTGTTTTTCCGGGTAGCTCTTTCCGACTTGTGCGGTAGAGGATACTCCGCCAACTCGTCGTTTCTGTGGAGTGGGGTTCACAGGATAGCTCGCCTGCTCGTCTGTAATATAAGAGACGAAATTCTGCACAACCCTGAATAATCGGTTTGTGCAGAGCGTCTCACTGCAAGCCAAAGTAGCCCTCAGGCCAATTAAAGTGTCACGTGGGGTTTATGGGCTCTGCACAATGGAATTATGGACCCTCACGTTTATTCGGTGGGAACTGCTAGTAAGTCACCCTATGAATTACTTTAATAAATTTATTTGTTTAGCTCGTTCTGTGTTAAGGTTGGGGTACAAAGATAGATAGAAAAATGGTACAAGATTACTGTCACACTAGCTTTCACACGGCTATGAATCATATGTAGTCCAGCCACTTGATAACAGTTAAAATCACACATTTATTTCTTCTACTCTATACAAGATTCTCTAAGTACTAATCTAACTTAAAAAGTCTCAGTTACTGCTAATAGTTCGATCGCTGATAGTCTAGGCAGCTGTTTTTTCTTCCTCGGGCACTTGCTATTATATCTCATGTAGATTTGGACTACTGTGGTCCGTTTTACAGTTTCTGAAGAGTTGGACTACTGTGGTCCTGTTTTGATCAGTTCAAGTGCACCTTCGTTTTACACTTAACTGCGAGATGGTGCGTGCGAAGTCCTTCTGTGAGGTAGCTTCTGGTGCACCTGTGTCGTTGTGTAGTTGGGTTCCCTTGCCACGCTGTGGGGTCTGACAGGGTGTTTTTCCGGGTAGCTCTTTCCGTCTGGTGCGGTAGAGGATACTCCGCCAACTTGTCGTTTCTGTGGAGTGGGGTTCACAGGATAGCTCGCCTGCTCGTCTGTAATATAAGAGACGAAATTCTGCACAACCCTGAATAATCGGTTTGTGCAGAGCGTCTCACTGAAAGCCAAAGTAGCCCTCAGTGATAGCTCCACATCTCTATACATAAGCGACGAACATTCTGCTACTTCCGGGGTCCACTGGAATCTCAACTCTAAATTCCTATACATACATAAATATCAATCGTGTCTAACTATACACATACAGAATTAATAATATTATAAACATTCAGTGGTACAGCCACTGGTCTGCAAACATACATATAAGTTAAACAACAGTGGTTCCGTACGGCATACAACATGGCGGCGCAACCGGTCGTGTTTCGCCACGTGTTCGGCTTTTCCACATGGTCACGCAAATTCGGATTAACAATTCACATTCATGCATAGCAAATTCTTCAAACATAATTTCAACAATAATATAAATATATCACGATGAAACAGAAGGGTGTTCATTTACCTGTTTGACAAGTTCAGGCCCGTTGTGACTTGATAGAATTCTAAGATTCCTAAGTCCTGCTTCCTGGTCTATGAGTGAAGAGATTTCTCTACTAGCTATTTAGATGTTGACTCTTCCTCGTCTCACACACGACTGATTCAAACTGTGCTCGGGTTTGACACAGTCAGAACTGCTCTACCCGCTTGGCCTGCTTCTGATTAGTTAAAACGGTCCGATTCAAAGCTCAAGTGCTGACTCACTACGCTGTGTGTGGCTGGCTCGCTGTGTGTACTTTAATTGCTGCTGTGTAATACCTGACTCTCTACTGTTACAATGACTACACATAGCTAACCAGTGATAGGCAGAGTTAAAACTAGCCAGTTCATGACAGAGTGTGCGGTGACAACCCACATGAACATCAAACAGCCCAGTTTTAGCTTGGAGTCATCTCTAGCTCGTAGATATTCTTTCCGTGGGACTGTCCACTAGGAAACCTATCTCTCAGTTTTTAAATATCTTTGATCTGTCTGGATACTCCCTCAAACCACTTTTCCACGACAAAAGGGGAAATCTTTTGGTTTTCGTTGGTCATCCTAACAATCAAGAAGCGTGGCCATGTTTTCAAGAGCCCAGATTCCTTGCCTGTGAGTCTGGTTTCCGTGTAGCTGTCAGAATCGTGTCCATTATTCGTGTCGTCCGTCATAAGTTCATTTTGGTTTTTTGGTTTTTGTTTCTGTATAAGCGTAGGCTCAACAATAACAGAAATAAATGGTCACCCTGGGAGAGCTGCCATGCAAGGGTAGGGACAATGGATGGCCAATGCCGTCCATGGGCCTTGGGCTGCCCCTCATTCCAGATCCTCCGCATTCACGATTGCAAAATGTTTCGACAGGCCACAACTATCCAACCAACGTAGGCTTGCCTGTATGGCGGAGAATTTTGGTGAGAAAGAAGAAATATAAAGAACCAGTACGACAGAAGAAAGAACAGGTGAAAGCTGCCAAATTTATGGATAGAGTTTCAGGGTGATATTGAATACAGGTGAAAGGACGGGAAAGGCAAAAGCAAGATAAAAGGGAACAAAAAGGGTTGGACAAATTTAGTCACCCAGCTAGATAGATAGATATTCAATGTTTATAGAGTCCAGCGGACAGCCAAGAGCGGAATCAAGACCACACAAAACTAAGCAAAATCAGACTAAACTGCTAACATTTCCTATCCTATCCCGTAACTCGGTTGTATGGGCACTACAGATGATCGTTTAACCATACTCTCTCTGTCTTAAGCAACCCTCATGGCTTCGCTCAGTGTCAAGCCTGTTTTTGTGGAAACCACACAGAGAGATATCAAGAGCGTTGATGGAGTCTAACTTCCACATCAAACATAGATCATTCTTTCCATAGTTTTGCACCTTGATGGATTCTAACTGCCACATCAAGCACTCACAGATAATTTTTTCCATAGTTTTGCACAAACAGCTTGTAAGAGCAATGGGCATGTTGTTGTTTGGATCAGAGTGATCCTTACAAGGTTTAGGGATTGGAACAATAATTGCTTCCCGCCAATGTGGGGGAAAGAAACCAGAAGACCAGCTATGATTAAACACAACCAGGAGAATTTGGAGCAAATCTTTAGGCAGGTGTGAAATTAACTGAATTTGGAGCAAATCTTTAGGCAGGTGTGAAATTAACTGATTATGAATATCATCAGAGCCAGAGGCAGAATTATTGGATCTCAGGATGGAATCAATTCTTCCATAGAAAAGAGAAGGTTATATTATTCACAATTATCGGAGTCAAAAAAGCAGGGTTTTCGTTCTTTTTTATCTTTGATGTTTTGGAATTTTGGGGAATAATGAGCAGACGACGAATTGTGAAGGATGGTAGAGGCCAACAAGTCAGCCACCTGCTGTTTGTCAGTGATAATCTTTCCCATGGGTGCCACCAAGAAATTTTCCAAAATCTGAAGGCAGGGGTCCGGGGCCGCCCAGGCCCCGATGGGATCCCGGCGTAACGCTCTGGTAGGAGTTTAGGGGGGCAACGCCCCCCGATAGAAAATATTTACAATATTCAAAGCCAATTTAGAGACCTCTCGTGAAAGCTGAAGAATGATTTACCACTATACATACAAGACACTCACATAGAACAAGAAAAAAAACTACATAAAAAGACCAGGGCCTAACATTGGCAAAGGTGACTAAGTCCCCAGACTTAGTCAATGCAAATGGGAAACACCAGAAGCATAGTTAAGATTGTTTAAACATTTTGTGAATGTGTATAAGAGGTGAGAGAAAGAAAAGCAAACACACACAAATATACACAATCAGGGGTGGATCTTTCCATTGTTGAGGGGGTGTGCACAGTGCACTAATGCAAAGTGGCGTAGCCACAAGCGCGAGTCTGCGAAGCAGGCGAGTGTACTAGGGGGGTCCAGGGGGAATGCCCCCCCGGAAAAATTTGAAAATAATGGTTAAAATCTGTGCAATCTGGTGCATTTTGGGCATTATTTTAAGGACTGAAAATAGTATTGTTTTGTGCTAAAAGTCCTCTTTAAGTTTAGTCCCCCCCTCCCACACACACACACAAACACCCCTCTGCCAACTCTGATGATAAAATTTACAATAGCAGAACATCTTGCATAAAGGCTTATACAAAGACTGATAAAGTTACTGCAAATAAAACAAGAAATAGCCACTCACAATCAGTTTTATTCAAAACTGACCTTGATTGATTGATTGATTGATTGATTGTCGCTTTAGGTCCAGCGGACTCTTCCGAGCCAAATCAGGACCGGACAACCCCCAATCCGCATAAAAGATCTGCCGAAACAACCCTAGTGGGAAAATTGAATGCCCTCCACCGGCCAGTCACTTTACAATAAAGACATCCCACGCAGGGGACGGCTGAGGCTTTACCAACTACTCGAACCCCCGGTTACAAAAACAAAATAGAATACAAACATCATTATAAATCAACAAAACACATACATATAAAATGCCTATAGTGCTAAATAATAACATCATAGGAAGCCCTAGTGACCACCCGGCAGAAAGCGTCCAACACTCCCAAGCTGATCCAACAGACCTCATACACAAACAAGGAGTCTTGTCCAGGAAGAGTTTTCAAGAAAAAAGGTAGGTCATTGATCTAGCGAAGAAGAAGATAGTATAGCAGAGTGATAGGACAGATCAGGAATGGGAAAGAGCAAATGAGGAAGACAGCGACAGTGGGAATTTAAAGCACTAAATTTCCAGAAAGTGGGGATACTATTTATACTGAAACCCCCGGCACTCCAGCGGGGGTACTGTTGCCGCAGTGAATCAGTCATGCCTACAAAGGCAAGACAGGTTTTCAACTGGGGCTTTCACTTTTCCCTTTATAGGTTAGAACAATCTACAGTGGCAAGATTGCTCATGACCCCAAGGGGTAAAAAAACAAAAACAAAACAAAAAAAAAACAAAAAAAACAACTGATGCATGTACAAGTTTGGTCACACACCTAATTTGGAGGTACATAAAACTGTGTGGTGATTGAGAATTAGTTTTTTTTTTCTTCTTTCTTCTCCTTTTCTCCCTCCTTTTCCTTTTTTTTTTTTTTTTTTTTTTTGACCGCCAGGGGGGTGTGCACGTGCACAAGTGGCACAAGAACAAGATCCGCCCCTGCACAAGAACAAAAAGCATTGTTTAGTTTTTTTTTCAAACCAGGCCATAGCGTACTCTACCAGGCTGATCCAATTTTCTCAGCCACAACCGGCAATCATCGCCATCAGGATCAAACTTATCTGACATCCATTCCCACCTCCACTTATTCTTCATTCCCTTATCTACCTCTCACGCTTTTTTCTTTCCAGTATCGGTATTTTCCTCTAAAAACGGCATGATTGGAACACAAAGTCACAATATCCATGCTTCAGTCACAGACCGGCCGGAAGTCATCAACCGGATACGCGGGTTATGCCCCTTTCAGCTGTGCATCTTTACACAAATCTGATACAAATCTTGTTTCGTTTACTTTTATATAATTTTTTTTTACGATTTTTTTTTTCGAAAAATCGGATTTCCGATTGTAGGCTTCAGCAAAAATCTGATTTTCCAACTGTAGGCGGAAAGGTGGCACCCATGTCTTTCCACGTTTTTTCAAACCTTGGATCACAGCTTTGCCCTTTAATTCTTATTATTATTTTCCAGACTGTTTTGGAAAAGGTTTTGGTATGAAGTTTGGAACAGAAGGTTTTCCAGGATAGACGCCTTTTTTGTTTAAAGAGATACCTAGTTTTGACTTGCAGCTACCGGTGATTGTTTATTTTCAGCAGGATTTTGAAAGAAACTTTGTTGGACTTGTTTCTGGTGAAGAGTCTGATCTTGCATTCTTCATCAAACAAAGGGTCTTCGGGGCACTGCTTTTAATAGATGTTTTGGGTATATTTTTGAAAGTACATTCTATTAGGATATTAGAAACTCCAAAGCTGAATCTTCGGAAATTAGAATGTCATTGGTAATTCGACAAGCTGCAGTGTCCAAATTGGTCCCAATCTGCTTTTTTGAAATTCCAGCACTGCTGGGGATCCTCAGATTGATCTAGAAACTGTAGAAAAATAGGAAAATGATCACTCCCAAAGATCCGAATGAGGTTTTCAAACCAGGTTAAAAAAAAAAGAGAAGCATCATAGATAGCCAGGTCTAAACTAGAAAATGTTCCTATATCGCTACAATACGCAGGGGAATCTGAATTAAAAATACAGAGGTTAAGGTCATTGACAACATTCTCCAAAATTTTGCCTTGGGGATTCTGATGGTCACTTCCCTATCTGGGGGAGTGACCGTTCAGATCCCCAACAATCACGAAGGGGAGTTGGTCTATCAAGTTTAATAAATCAGCTTTGCATATGGTTTTGGAATGGGATAAATATAAGGAGCAGACTGTTACAGTTTTTTTTAAAGATACTCGAGCAGCAATCGCCTCTAGGGGTTTGGTCAAAGTAACTGGGCTAAATAAAATGTCTGATCCAACACAAAGCGTTCCCACAAGAAAAATTGGATTGCAAGCAAGAGTATCCAGACAACTGAACTATTTTATCAGGACTCAGAAGAGTTTCCTAGACAAATTACACTTGTTTGGTTTTTAGTAAGCAGGAGTAACTGTCCATAATTGGTTTTCTCTAATGTTCCATTGTATTAAAAAGGTCATGATAGGAAGAAATAAAAGTAGCATGGTTTACTTAAAGCAATTTTCTATAAGTTTCTCCTCAATTATAATAAAACTATTTTTTTGCTGGAGATGGAGGTGCTGACCCCATGTCAACTGATTCTACCTCCACAGTGATCGTCCTAGGGATTTGCAAAACCGGTACGACGTCACAGTAAACAAACCCACTCGAACTCAAACCGGTAGGCCAGTCACGGAAACCGGTATGACCCATAGCAAAGCTTAATAATGCGTCACTATTTTATATAAGTAGATGGCGACTCTGTTAATGCACTTTCTGTTTCATTAGAAACATCTACGTCTTCACATAAACTTCTTTTATCGCCCCTCTCCCCCCTAGCAAAAAGTGAAAAAAGAGATTTTTGCTTCTTCATTATTACTAGCCTATCTGCCACTGTCGCAATATATACTGAGCACGAGGGAAGAAAAATCAAAAAGTGCGTGAGTTTAATTTATCCGTATTCACGATAGCCTTGCACCCGCCAATGTTATATCATTCTGTATTAATTACCTCAAAGAATATGGCAAGGCTACTGAACGCATTCGCAGGCCTCTCGTCTACTCTCCCTAAACACATAATCAGCGTGGCTCTCTCTCTCTCTCTCTCTCTCTCTCTCTCTCTCTCTCTCTCTCTCTTCATTTCTCTTGTTTTTCTTTCTCTTTTTCTTTAGTTTTGAAACCAGTCAAACAAAATAAGAACCGGTAGGCTCTTTCCCGGCTACTGATTTTTCAACTGGTATTTTAATTCTCAAACCGGTAAAATACCGGTAATTTCCGGTTAAATCCATCCCTGCCTCCAGGGAGGTGAAACAATTCGACATAATGTCCTTTTTTGAAGACAACAGTCTTGGCCTATTGTCAGTCCTTAAAGAGGACTTCAAGCTCATTGACTGCTGCACGGACGCAGCCGATGGGGTTCGACCTTGATGAGGTGAGGAGGAGGGAGGTCGTGGACCAGATATCCTCCCTTGTCCAGGAGGCGCAACAGGGTGTAGAGGTGTGGCAACTGCTTTTGACACGGCCGCCGGCGCGTTCACCTGAGGAGATGGCATTGTCTTAGTGGTAGTCAGCGTGCTTGGGTTCGACCTCTGCTGATTACTAAAGACAACACTCTATTTTTACTATCCAACAGACGTTTTTCTAGTCTTTGTGTCAATTCTTTCCTATCCTATCATATCCCGTAACTCTAAGGTAGTAGGGGCACCACAGATGATCGTTTAACCAGCGTACGCCAACTTTCTCTGTTTTCAGCAACCCTCTCATGAGTTCTGTGTCAAGCCAGTCCATTCATGTTGTTCTCTCACCTCTTTTCCTCCCTCTTCTTCTGCCTCCTTGCACTGTGCCTTACAGGATGGTCTTTGCAAGGCCTGATGCTCTGGTGATGTGGCCAAACCATCGGAGTTTCCGTTTCTTCACCACTGTGAGCATGTCATTGTGCTGTCCAATGGCTTGTGTGATGGTCTGTCGGACTTCATTGGTGATGTGCTGGGTATAGGAAATGCCCAGAAGTCTTCTGTAGCACCTCTTCTCCATGCTTTGAATTCTTCGTTGTAGATCTGCTGTGAGGGTCCATGTTTCGCAAGAGTATGGGAAGATGGAGATGAGAAGGGAGGGCAGCAGCCTTACCTTGGAATGTAGGCTGATGGGCCCGTCTTTCCAAATGGGCTTCAACCTTGTCATGGCAGCAGATTTGTGTGATCCTGGAGAGGACTTCCTGACCCATTGTCTGATACAATGGCTCCTCAATATTTGAAGCTATGCGCTGTGTTAAGGGACTTAGATGTCCATGTTGATGCCATTGGTGTTGTTGTGACCATTTTGGTCTTTTATGCACTTATTTCCATTCCATAGACTCTGGAGGTGGCGTCAAGCCTCTGTACAAGCTGTTCTTCTCGTTCCTCTACAGCCAATCCATCAACGTTATCCACAAAAAGGAGGCTGGAGATTGCTCTACCCCCTATGCTGACTGTGCCTGTGATCTGCAAGGGCATCTGACATGATGCGCTCTAGGAAGATATTAAAGAGTGTTGGAGAAAACAGGCATCCTTGATGCACACCGATTGTTGTTCTGAACCAGTTTCCAATGGTGCTGTTGTGGAGAACTGCACTGGTAGCTCGTCATACAGGCTTTTGATTAATGTTAGGGCTGATGTTGTACACTCTCATGGCTGCCCACAGCTGCATGCCAGACTCGGTCAAACGCTTTCTTGAAGTCTACAAATATATGATAAAGATGTTGGTCGCACCGAATCAACCAAAGCTTTTAGGTTTTGAGGTTAGTTCAGCCAGGCTAGCTATAAATAGCTTTGCCGGTGCTTCTTTCCTTTCCTTTCACTGGAAGGGAGGGTGTAGGCAAGCTATAAATAGCCTGCAGCCAGCAAAAATGTGGGGGAACCAAAGAGTGCTGCTCACATATGCATTGAGCTGGTGTGTGGTGCTGTAGGTATTTCTCGCAGATTTTTTTGAGATTGAAAATCTGTTCAATGGTACTTCGCCCTGCCCTGAATCCTGCTTGTTCTGCAGCTATGATTTGTTCAGCTTGGGGTTTCAATCGAGTATTATTTTCAGGAGGACCTTGCGGGCTTGGCTGATGAGGCTGATAGTGTGGTAGTTTTCACACTCCTGAAGGTTACCTTTTTTGAGAAGAGTGATGTCTGATGACAAGCGACTACGTTGTAACGAACGCGTTTTGTACGCAGTTATATGGAAAGACGTTATGACGTCACTGTGTGTTCCGGTAGAAATTATAATTTAGTTTCTGAGCTGTTGTTAGATCAGAGACTATACATCAGCCTAAGCGAGAGGACGTTTTCGTGGGTGCTCGAGAAAGACCTGATTCTCTTAGGACTTTAGCTGTATAAGAATACAGGTATTTGTTATTATTATTATTATTAGTGGTATTTATAATGAACTGCTAAGCTATCCTTACGAAGAAGGAAGAATATTGCTTTTTGTAAAGAAGTACGTTTAGGGTACAGAAGAACCCATGTTTGAAAACAAAGTTCGATAACTCATGTCAATATTTATTTGATCATGTGTATACATGTATGTGTGACTCAGTTTGTAATTATGATGCCATTTTTATATTCATTCATATGTGAAGATGTGGGGCTGAAATAGGAACGTATTTCAGTTGTGTAATTTGTATATCTATTGATGAATGAATGGGTATAAATATGTTATAAAATGAAGGTGAGCTGTGTTTGTAATATTTGGCTCATAGTCCATTGTGTGTAGCCTATGCAATGTGTGTAAAGTGGCTATACTAGGTATTGTCACAGGAATAGTGACAGTAGTGATTGTAGTGGTTGTGGTGGCGTGTAGAGACATTCTACAAAGGGAAATGATCCTTACTCAATGTGAGCTATAAAGACATACAGTCTCTTTAAGGATAAGAGCAAAAATTTACGATTGTGTACATGTTGTATACAGCGGGGCGGTTACGGAGCAAAGAACCCCTGATGTGCGGCGGATGGGTCTGATCCACATGACAACATCTACCTAACCGGATGTGGATGCCATCACCGCCATAGCTCTCCTTCTGCATCATCACTGGGGCAGACGTGCAACAACGGTGCAGTAGTAAACTTCCGGATCAACGCCACGAAGACAACTGCAGCGTCTTCAGTGTGTGGCTGTGACCCCAGCGTCGGCTGTGAATACCGCGCTGGGAGTGTTTGATCCGCGACATACGGTCAGTAAATAAGAGCTGTGAAATTTAGAATATCTAAATCATCGAAATGAAGCCTGTGCTTCGATGCTAATGGAAAAGAGAAGAGTCGAGTGACGTCCTTAGAAAGGGACAACGACTCCTACTAGTGCTGAATTTTGAGAGAAACTGTGTACACTTATATATACAAGAAAGAATTGCGTGACTTGCTGAATGAACTGTGTGCACTCATCAACTGGACTGGGTGAAAGAATTACACTAACTGTGTGCACTTATTTATCAGCTGTGTGATTTGTTTATATGCTGGAACTGGAAATAATTGTATGATTTAATGTATCTGTAACTTGTTGTATACGTGAATGATTTATTGTGTATATGAATAATTGAATGAGAATAGTATAACAGAGGGCAAAGAGAAACAATTGTGTAGACTTTGTCCTTGTCTGAAAGCATGTGTGTGGTGAAGGATGAGAACTTTCTAAGTAAACAGAGATAGAACACACTCCTTTATACTGAGCGTCAGACAGCCACACCCACACACTCATTCAATACACCATAAGTAGTTATGAGTATATTTATTTAGATTATAATACACAAAAACCCTCCGTTAGATACGTCCATGGTGTAGGCCACACCCAACTCTGCCAGATCTTGTTACAGATAATGGTGAGGGTGTCAATCATTGTTTCTCCTCCTGCTTGAAGCAATTCTGCGGGTATGTTGTCCACTCCTGCTGACTTCCCCTTCTTCATCGATTGCACTACTGCCTCAACTTCTCAGAGAATTGGGAGGACTTCTTCTTTTCTGTTCTGGGGACATGCTAGAACTGATGGGTCTCCATTTGGTGTGTGGTTCTAAAGGTCAGAGCAGTACTCTGTCCAACTATCCAAGACTTCTTGTTCTTCTGTAAAGCACAAGCCACTTGCTTTGGATCGTAGTCCTTGGGCTATTTAACACTTATCAGCCGCTTCACAGTCTGGTAGGCCTTCATGCCTTTTCGGATGTCACTTTTAATTTTTCAGTAGGCATCAGCTCCCTGTGTTCTTTTTCTTTTTCATCTCTCTTCGTTTGTCACATAGGTCCATGGTTTCTTCTTTGGGCAGTGCTTGCCAAGGATCTCAGTGGCGGCATCTGTCACAGCTGAGTTGGTGGGGGCCATAGTGTTGACATCTACTTCACCATCTCCCAAAATGAGCAGTGGTGCAAATTTTCCTGCGATTGTGGCTTGGAACATTTCTGCCACATCCTGGTCTTGCAGTTTGTCCAGGTCGAAATTCAGTCTGGTGCACTTTGCTTTGTTTACTCTCTTCATGATATTGCCCTTCAAGATCAATTCAAAATAGAAACATATATGAAAGATCAAAATATGATCTCTACATACAAGTTTGGACAGTGTACCTTCATAGTCAGTGTTCCCGATTACGCACAGTAGTGCGTCAATTACGCACAAAATATGAAAAATGAAGTAGAAAAATTTGCATGTGTGCAATGTAGAGAACGGGATTTTTCCGGTATTTTTTTAATTAAAATTAATTAATGATTTTTGATTGGCTAAAAGCCTTGAGCCAATGAATGAAGAGATAGCTTGCATTAGAGGCAAAAAATTGCTCAGTCGAATTGTTGGTGTCGAACTGTGTGGTCGAGTGTGTGTAGTAGGCCGGTAAAGTAGAAAAGACGTAAAAAAGTTGAAAGAAAAAAAACGAAAGTTAACGTTGAAATATATAGAGGAAGAAAGCATTGAAACTAATCAAGTGTATTGGTTTGTGGCTTTTCTCTCTGGAAGTGATTATTTTGTGCTGTAAAGATTACAGGTATTTATAATGTTTTTCATGATTGTAAAATGGCGGATAAGTATATTTTTGTATTGCATTTGTTGTAACAGTGAGCTGTTGTCCATTGAGATGGAATATTGAATTTTCATTGATGTAATAATATTATTAATTACGTGGGGCGATAGTTGTAGGGTAGTAGATAATGAAGTATGAATGAAATGCGTGAGCTTGGTTAATAGTAATTTTCATTCTGTTACGTTGAAACGCGAATGGTAGTACGTCGGAAGCGCACATGATAGATCTAATCGTTTCGTTTTGCAAAGTATTCAATAATGGAGTTTATTTACCTTTGATTCGAGTTTGCATTGTTGTTAGGAGAGGCTTTGTATAACGTTGATAATTTGCGTTAGTCGATATTACTGGAGAAGTTTCTGGATCTGCGTGTTTTTTCTCGATAGAAATTTCCCGATACATGTCGAAGCAAGAGAAGGTTCCGGGTATGTTTAGAACAATGTATGACGTAAGTCAGCGATGACGATCTTTAATTCTGATTGGTTGTAATGCGTCATTTTCTAGAACAAACTGAGGTCATCTCGAGTTGAGAGAAAAAATTATATATTCGATGCTCCGTGTGTTGTGAATAGTTGTTGAAAGTTGTTAAGTTGAGTTGAGCGATTGTATGCAGTTGTTGATGTGTGCTGAATAAAAGTGGAAAACTTCATACGTCGACTCTGTGACTTGTATGCTGTTTGAGCGGGTTGCGTGAATAAACGAATCTGAGTTACACAACTATCAGGAATTCAAGCATCGGGGCTGAATCAGA
Source organism: Oncomelania hupensis (assembly GCA_036898135.1). Classification (NCBI taxonomy): domain Eukaryota; kingdom Metazoa; phylum Mollusca; class Gastropoda; order Littorinimorpha; family Pomatiopsidae; genus Oncomelania; species Oncomelania hupensis. The sequence continues at coordinate 12,278,760 of CM072517.1, forward strand.
TACTGATAGAAAAACACCAACATCAAACCGAGTGTAATATTTTGGGGGTCAAGCCGCGATTCACGCCATAGCCAAGGGTTCAACTGCTACAACAAGCGAGTCAACGTTACGAGAGGCAGTCATCGAGGGTAGCCGCCAACGAGTTGCGTCGAGAGGGGCCAACATACTGGGGCTACATCACCGATGGTTGACTGCAAGGGCGTGTAGTCGCTGAGAGTTGCTTCGTGAGCGAACAACAGATCGGGACTACGTAGCTGCCGCAAGACTACGTCGAGGAACAGTCTCAAGGCAAGGCAAAGGCAAATTTTATTCCAGAAAAACCCATTAAAGGCACATGGACATGGTTAAAATAATATACACAAAAATGCAAAATAATTAATTAACATTTTAGATTAAAAAATAAAATAAAAATTTTAAACTATTTATTTATACAGCGGGATAGCGTGGAGTGGGGGGAGGTGGCAGGGGGAGGTATGGAGTGGGGGAAAGAAAAAAAAAGAACTTGATTGGGGACAACAACTATGAATCATAACTAACAATACAATTAAACCTAAACACATCAATGACAAACTATTGAAATAATTTTTATTACACATAACCTGTCAACATCAGAACTATATTAATTTTTGACATGGGATAAAAACGTTACATTTGTTTAATTATTAATTTCATTAGACTTACAAGCTTTAATAATTCTGACTTTTTGTTAGATGACAATAATTCTTGAAATTTGATGGCATTGGGATATCTATAATAATATGATTTTAATAAATCTCTTCTCGAGTTACAAAAATGTGAACACAAAAATAAATAATGAAACTCATCACCAAGATCGCCACTATTACATTTTTGACATACACGTTCGTGTCTAGGAATGTTAAAATATCGGCCTCTCTGCACTGGCATTCTGTGGTTAAGTGTCCTAAACTTTAGAACAGATATTGCAAGATTTATTGGTAGAACATGCAAATATTTTTCAAATTCAAAATGTAGCTTAAACATTCGATAATTATAGTAAAATTCATTATTGTCTCGGAGCTACATCGCCAGTGTTACAGAGAGCGACGAGCGGACGTCGCGTCTACTTCAGCACAGGAGCGTATACATCAACACCAGCGTGGTGCAGCGTCGCATACGACGAGGACAGCGGGGCCTGCGTCAGCGAAGGCGACTAGTGACAAGCATCAGCGCTACTGCAGAAAGCGTGCTGTTCTAGAACAGTCTAGAAGGGTGCAGCACAGTAAAGAACTTTCCAGAAAAAGAACTTTCCAGTAAAGAACTTTCTAGAAAAGAACTTTCCAGAAGCATCAAGATGGCTGACCTCTGGCAGAAAGGGGTTGAACTAAATCTAAAAGGCAAACAGCTGACGGAGTACGTCAAATTCCAGGAGAGAATATTGCGAGAAGAAAGAGAAGAACAGCGACGGCGCGAAGAACGAGAATTAGAGGAACAGCGACGGCGCGAAGAAAGAGAATTAGAAGAGAAGCGGCAAGAAAAAGAAGAGCAACGACGCCGAGAAGAAAGAGAGTTCGAGCTGAAGCGTCTTGAAGGTGAGCGTCAGTACCAGCTAGAGTTGGCGCGTATCCAGAACAATCAGCATGCGCCACAAGTCACCAACGACCATACGGCTCCAAAATTGCCAGCTTTCGTCGACGGGAAGGACCAGATCGACAGCTATCTGGCGAGATTCGAAAGGTTCGCCGAAAGCTCCAACTGGCAACCTCGAGACTGGGCGATTCGACTAAGTGCACTTCTGACAGGACAAGCGCTCGAAGTTTACACCAGACTGTCGAACGATGACGCTAAAAACTACGACGTCTTGAAAGAGGCCCTATTACAGTGCTACAACTTTACAGAGAAGGGCTACCGTAAACGCTTCCATGAATGCCGGCCTAAGTCAGAAGAGACGCCAAAGCAGTTTGTGGAGCGCCTGTCGTCATATCTACACAAGTGGGTAGAGTTATCAGGCGAAAGGAAGTCTTACGACAGTCTCCATGACCTGATCGTGAAGGAACAATTTCTCAATGCCTGTCACAAGGACCTAGCGACCCACTTAGAAGAACAAAAGCTGCAGACGCATAAAGATGTGACTGAGGCTGCTGAAAGATATCTCATCGCTCATGGGAAAACCCTGGGGCCACCCAGCGCGACAAAACATTTTCAGAAGACTGCAAACCATTGGAACCAGATCCAAGGGAGCCAGACGAGCCAGAGACAGACGGACTCCAAGCCTCCTCCCAGGGAAGAGCATTCAAGAGGCTGTTTCACCTGCAACGCTACAGACCACAGGGCGGCTAATTGTCCTCAAAACAAAAGTAGCGGACAGCGGAGCAGTACGGACAACGCAGCGGCGGGCAACCGGCAGAGGCGGTTCTCCAATCAACGGCAAACCAGTAGATCTGACCATCAGGTGTGCGGCGGGAGCGTCATTCTTCCGAGTGAGACCGAGCGCACAGCTACCCCTGTGGATGTGCAAGAGTGCATGACCGATGGCCAACTTCTCCTTGCCAACGGAAAATCCATCCCCGTCGTCGCCAGCGCAGATGTGACCGTCCAGAACATGCCTGTTTCAAAGGGACGCATCGGAAATCATGAAGTGACTGTCTTAAGAGACTCTGGCTGCAGTGGGGTCATCGTCAGAGAAGATTTAATCACCAAAGAACAGTTCACTGGCGATTCAAAATGGACACTTATAGCCGACAGCAAATGTTTGAAAGCGCCAGTTGCGAAGATTCATGTCAACACCCCTTTCTACATAGGCGAAGTCGAAGCGGTTTGCCTGAAAAAGCCGCTATACGATTTGATGATCGGGAACATCGACGGCGCGAGACGACCCGACGACCCCGATCCAGAGTGGAGTCCTGCCTCAACCCAACGCGTCGAAGTTGTGGAGGAGGATCCATTGCCGTTTCCCGATGGAGACCTTACAGAGCTGCTACGGGACAATGTGGTTACTCCGGCTCAGCCCTGCCGACCAGAGATCGTCGGTGCTGTTACTACCAGGGCCCAGGCCAAGAGAGACAAGATGTCTACGCCACTGAAGGTCGCCGACAACTCCAAAGCTGCCATCGTGGACAGAGATAAGCTGATCCAGCTCCAGGAAGCTGATAGCACTTTAAACAAGTACAGGAACCGCCAAGACCACGTGACCAAGGGCAGTGGCACGGTCTATTTTGAGGTGAAGGCCAAGATCCTGTACCGAATCTTCCAGCACCCGAGGGTCAACGGAGGGAAACCACTACGTCAAGTCTTGGTACCGTTACGCCTAAGGCGCCAGGTGATGGAAGTAGCACATGACTCAATCATGGGAGGTCACCTAGGTATCAAGAAGACGTCGGATAGAATCCAGGTGGTGTTCTACTGGCCAGGACTTCATGCGGACGTCAGCCGTTTCTGCCGATCATGTGACATTTGCCAGAAGACCATACCTCGAGGAAGGGTCCCGAAAGTACCTATGCAGAGGATGCCTTTAATCGACCGACCTTTCAAGAGGGTGGCCTTAGACTTAATCGGCGAAATAAGACCTCCGAGTGAAGAAGGTCATCGATGGGTACTGACTTTAGTGGACTATGCGACTCGGTACCCAGAAGCAGTGCCACTGAAGAAGATTGACACTGAGACTGTAGCAGAGGCACTAGTGGACATGTTCAGTAGACTTGGAGTGCCTGAAGAAATTCTGACAGACCTCGGGACGCAGTTCGTCTCTGACTGCATGAAGGAGATCAACAGACTGCTTAGCATCCGGCATTTGACTACGACACCCTACCATCCAATGTGCAACGGGCTTGTCGAAAAGTTTAATGCTACGCTGAAGTCCACCCTGAAGAAACTGCAGCGAGCAGCCCAGACAATGGCATCGCTACATCAACGCCTTACTTTTCGCCTACAGAGAAGTACCGCAGGAGTCCACCGGCTTTTCTCCGTTCGAGCTGCTGTACGGAAGAACCATCCGAGGGCCGATGCACATCCTGAAAGAACTGTGGACGAAGGAAGTGGACACCCCAGAGGTGAAGAACAGCTACCAGTACGTGTTTGAGCTACGGGAGAAGCTGGAGCAGACTCTCGAGATAGCCAGAGAAAACCTGAAGAAGTCCCAGGACTGTGGAAAGCACTACTATGATCGTAGGGCTGTGAGCAGGAAGTTTAAACCTGGCAACAAAGTGCTGGTGCTGCTACCTACTGATCACAATAAGTTGCTGATGCAGTGGAAAGGCCCGTACGAAGGAGACCGTGGTGGGAATCAACGACTACAAGGTGAAGGTCGGCCAGCATTCCAAGATATACCACGCCAACCTCCTTAAGCTGTACGTGGAAAGGCCATCAGAGATTGTGCATGCAGCAACAGCAGCTGAGATCGACAACAGCTTTGACAGCGAAGAACTGTTGGAACTGGGAGACTTCCACAGCAAAGAAGGCATCAATGATGTTAAGCTAGGACCACGCTTGACGGAAGGTCAAAAGATTGAGCTCAAGGACCTTAGGGGCGAGTTTCCCCATAGCTTCAATGATGTCCCAGGCTCTACGACTTTGGTCGAACATGAAGTCCACACCCAGACCCGGAAGGAGCATCTGCAGACCTTGAGGGAGCTGTTCCACCGTCTCGCAGAAGCCAACCTGACCGTGAGACCCAGCGAATGCATTCTGGGAGCTGACAACGTCGACTGCGTCGGACATCCAACGGAAGAGGAAGACAACGGAGGATGCACTGACTCCAGGAAAGCCCACGAGATCACTGTCTTTGACCCTGGGCCGATGACAACCGCAACTGACGAGGGCGTCGTTTCCTTGCGGATGAAAGATCATTGACTGTGTTGGTGAACTGTGAACATTGACAATATCCAGGCAGATTTGAAGATGAAAACCATTGACTCTGAGTGAATGAACTGAGAACGTTGATAGTGTTCAGACAGGCTGAAATAAGTTTTAATTCTGAACTTTGTTTCTGCATTACGTTTCAACGTTGTTGAAAGAAATTGGGTAAATTTCTTCTTGAGTGGGGGGTTATGTTACGTTGAAACGCGAATGGTAGTACGTCGGAAGCGCACATGATAGATCTAATCGTTTCGTTTTGCAAAGTATTCAATAATGGAGTTTATTTACCTTTGATTCGAGTTTGCATTGTTGTTAGGAGAGGCTTTGTATAACGTTGATAATTTGCGTTAGTCGATATTACTGGAGAAGTTTCTGGATCTGCGTGTTTTTTCTCGATAGAAATTTCCCGATACATGTTGAAGCAAGAGAAGGTTCCGGGTATGTTTAGAACAATGTATGACGTAAGTCAGCGATGACGATCTTTAATTCTGATTGGTTGTAATGCGTCATTTTCTAGAACAAACTGAGGTCATCTCGAGTTGAGAGAAAAAATTATATATTCGATGCTCCGTGTGTTGTTGTGAATAGTTGTTGAAAGTTGTTAAGTTGAGTTGAGCGATTGTATGCAGTTGTTGATGTGTGCTGAATAAAAGTGGAAAACTTCATACGTCGACTCTGTGACTTGTATGCTGTTTGAGCGGGTTGCGTGAATAAACGAATCTGAGTTACACAACTATCAGGAATTCAAGCATCGGGGCTGAATCAGATACTGATAGAAAAACACCAACATCAAACCGAGTGTAACACATTCATGAAGTGATTACCTGGATATGAATAATAGTGGTGGAGAAGGAAAGTGGTGATCGCATACGAAACAGAATGGGACAAACGAGGAACAAAGGGAGGTGAGAAAGGGTGAAACTAAAGAAGAATAAATTATCCGAGTCAGAGAATTTACGTCTGTATATGTATGTCATAATAGCGGCCTGTTTGGAGGCTAGTGGCCTACTGGGAGCAGAAGTGGCTCCGTTTTGTCCGAGACGAGGACAAGGTGACTTCTGAGGCATCGGAGGGGGATCGTCTCTATTTTCACGCTCGCCCAAGACAACGTTATCTCCGGGCGGACTGGGGCAGGAAGCTAGTCCCTCCGCTCGTCGACGCTCATCTTTCGTCGACGCTCATCTTTCATCGACGCTCATCTCTTGTCGACGCATCGCTGGCATCGTGTGCCAGATTGTGTGAATCCGTGATCCTCGGAGATAATAAGGTACTGTGAATCTTGCGTATCTGTTGTGTTGGCCAGGACAAGAAATTGCCGGTCTCGATTATCCGTCCCGAGTGTTCAGACTCGTCGACGTCACATATGTGTGAGACATTGGGATAAGCCCAGCTACGTTAGATTGACTGAATGAAAGAGTAGAGCGAAAGATTGATAAGAATTATTGTTGTTTATTTATATAAATTTTGAGAACGTGGAACGGATATCTTGTGTTGGTGTTTGTCTGTGTTGAGAACAGTCTGTACGTTTGTGGGTGTGACAGTTAACAGAGAAGTCTTACATGCACGTTTTTTTTCCGTTTAGGAGTCAGATATATTTTGCATGCACTCAGATAGTATAAACAGGCACACGCACTAAATATCCGCTCGTTACATCTGGTGACCCTGTTTTTTTCTCTGTGTTAGTAGTGTAGTTCAAAGATTTATTAGGTCAATTCTTTCATATTATTGGGTAGAGTTTGGATTGTTTGGATTGTCTCCCTTGTTTGCCTGTAAAGTGGTTTGTGACTTGCGATTGTGTGATGTTTGTTGTTATTAAGTAGTGGTTTTTAGACCGTCTCCAGTTTCACGGTAGGGCGCTCCTGTATAGTTTCAGAGTTGCTCAAGGGCTTAGTATCTTTTTCTACCTGTGGGGTCTATATTCTTTTTCATTGCTCTCTCTACTTGGTTAGTATTGGTTTGTTTACATTGGTTCTAGTATCTGTGTTCTGTAGGCCTAACTTTGTGTGTGTGAATCAGTGAATGAGTTAGTAGTTCCACGTTCTTATTTTATTGTAGGTTAGTTACAAAGCCCCTTAGTGTTAATTTAACATTTACTTTATCATTGGAAATTTTGCACTTGATTGTTGAAATTTTCTTTGCTTAGAGTTAATATATTTCTTGATTTGTTCTTTGACTTTATTATTAGTAATCTTGAAATTATTTGTTGAATTTATTATTGCTTAGTGTTAGTATAATTTATTATTTGTTTTCTTTAGCTTGATCATTAATAATTTTTTTGAAATTTTCTGTTGAATTGTTGCTTTGTTGTGTATATATATTTCATTACCGATTGAATTTATTGCTGGACTTTGCGTTATTATTTGAGTTAGTAATATTTGATTTGTTTATATTATCCTTGTTTAGTCTTATTAGGTGTTAGTATTTGCCATACTTGTTTCTATTTCATTATATTTATTCAAGTAGTGTTGACTTTGAGGTATTGGAAAAATTTTTTGTTGTTGAAATAATTCATAGGGTTTAGACATTTGAGGACTTAGATTGATTGAGCAGTGCTGTTATTGGTCTAGTATTGAGTTCTCTTAGACTATTGTTTATTATAAAAGAATTTATTTTTAAGAAAAGGAAATTATAGTTGTTGATATTTGATTGTTCATACTTTATCAGTTTATTGATTTACTTTACTGCTATTTATTAGTTAGGTTTGTTGATATTTGATTGTTAGTACTTCATCAGTTTATTGATTTGGTTTATTGCTATTTGTTACTTAGATTCGTTTCACTTTGAGTTGATTGTTGACTTAGCTTGGCTTGGGCTATTGTTAGTTTTTATTTTTATCATTCTTTCTTGGGTATTTGGGACTTAGTGTATATATTGTAGTTTAGGTAGGTACTGAATTTGATTTATATTTTGAAAAAAAGAACACAACTTTAAAACATGGATGACTATGATGATCTTTTTGAAAAGTTTCTTAAACAAGCTACTACTTTGGAAGTAGCTGACAAGCATAAATATGTTCAAGAATGTTTTCAGCGACTTGATAGACAAAGGGAACGGGAAGCTAAACAGAAAGAATCAGATATGGATATGGAATCAAAAAAACTGCAACTGGATATGGAATCAAAAAGAATGGCCATTGAACTTGAGAGGGAAAAAACAAAACAGAAATACAGGCTAATCAGGGTGGTCATGTTGCTGGTCAAGATCAGGATCATGATCAGACTTATGCGAAGCATCAGTTTAAAGCTCGACCTATTTTTCCTAAACTTCCCATGTTTAGAGAAAAGACTGATGATACTGACTCATACTTGTTTCGTTTTGAAACAAATGCTACTGCACTTGGCTGGGAAAAGGGTCAATGGGTTGTTTATTTGTCTGCTTTACTTGAAGGGAATGCTTTGAGTTTGTATCATAGTTTAGCTGCCAATGGACATTGTGATTATGACATTTTGAATTATAATTTGTTGAAGAAGTTCCAATGTACTGCTGAAGGTTTCAGAGAGATATTTCGTGCCACCAAACCAGACGCAAATGAACCGTTTCAAACTTTTGGCATTGAACTTAATCGATTGATCGATGGGTTGCACTTTCGGGTGTCAAACGTACTCTAGATGGCATAGTTGATTTGGTACTGGGCGAACAATTTCTACAGAGTGTGTCTGCAGATCTTGCCACTTTCATTCGCGAACGAGGATTGGTCAGCCTCGAGGACATGGTGAATTGCGCCGAAAGTTACCGTCTTGCTCGTCCGGGTAAGAATTTGGCTCGCAAGGCCAGTACTTCTGCCTTTGCGTCGGTTGGGCAATTCAATACCGTTGCTGAAACTAATGCCGCTTCGGGTCGTTCGGATTTTCGCGGTGGATACGGTGGTTATCGACATCAGGTTGGTTACCATGGCCGCTGGAACTTTAATCGAAGTGCCCCATCCACTGTTCCAGATTCTCATCAAGGTCAAAATTGTGGTGGATTCGGACGTGGCTCGTCCATGAATTTTGGGAAATGTCAGCTTTGCAAAGGCAGTGGCCATTCTTCATTCAAATGTCCACTTAGAAACAATCCGACAAATCCATGCTACATTTGTGGGTTGGGGGGACATGTTAAGAAAAACTGTCCGTTTGCATCTTCTACACTCAAGACAGAGACACGAAAGACTCAGGTTGTTTCTGCTGCATTGCCTGTTGATCCTGAGGTTGTCTGTTCGGTTGCTAGTCCAGCTGTTGGTCATCTGCATTTGGAGTTGGGTACAGTGAAGGGTACACCATGTTCTGTACTTCGTGACACAGGTGCTACTATTTGTGGTGTGCGTCGGCGATTGGTGTCATCTCTCTAGTACATCGAAGGACAGGTTCGTTGTAAGACTTTTGGAGGTGAGATTACTGTTTATCCACTTGCCAAACTTGCAGTGTCCACTCCGTATTTTTCAGGTCAGTTGGTTTGTGCTGTGCTTCCTGACCCAGTTGCTGATTTGATCATTGGGAACATTGCTGGGTTGACAGATTCTGTTGTTGGTGCTCAGGTTTCAGATAAGTTGAGTGTGGCAGCTGTCACTACTCGAGCTCGCACTGCGCAGAAAGATTTTCCTCATACTCCTTTGGTTGATGTTTCTAAGGATTTTGGCGTTTCTCGTCAGGAGTTGATTGATTTTCAGAAATCAGATTCCAGTCTTGCTTCATGTTTCACGTGTGCTCAGTCTGGAGAAAAGAAAGCTGTTGGTTCTGCTACTTATTTTTTCTTTGAGGATGCAGGTGTTTTGTATCGTTCTTACGAAAAGCCAGGTCAAATTCTACAGCAGATTGTTGTTCCAGAGAAGCTGCTGTTTTGGCTACTTCACATGATCAGTTGCTTGCTGCTCATTGTGGTACTCGTCGTACTTTGACGCGAGTTCTTTCAAAGTTTTTTTGGCCCGGGGTGTCAGCGGATACTTCAAGGTACGTTCGTACTTGTGATGTGTGCCAGAAGTCTACTTCGAAGGGGAAGGCTCCGCCAGTTCCGTTGGTTGTGGTGCCTCAGTCATCTAGTCCGTTTGAAAGGGTCCACATTGACTTGGTCGGTCCTTTGTCGCCACCTTCGGAGGAAGGCCATCGATATATTCTGACATTGGTCGACTTGGCTACTCGTTTTCCGGAGGCCATGCCACTGAAAAACATTTCTTCAGTTGAGGTTGCGGAGGCGTTGCTTTCGATTTTTGCACGGCTGGGGTTTCCAAAGGTGATTTTGTCCGATCAAGGTACTCAGTTTACATCTGAACTGATCAAGCAGTTCTACGCCTTGTGTGGCACTAGGGCGATTCGGACGTCTCCGTATCATCCTCAGGCAAATGGCATTGTGGAGAGGTTTCACAGGACGTTGAAGGCGATGCTTGGGAAGGTTGTTCAGTCTCACCCAAAGGCGTGGCATCGTTACTTGCCTGCTTTACTTTTTGCTTGTCAGGAGTTACCATCGGAGAGTACTGGATTCAGTCCCTTTGAGTTGATGTTTGGTCGCCAACCTCGTGGTCCGATTGCGTTGCTTGCTGATTCTTGGACCCAGGACCAGTCTTCAAAGGATGTAGATGCACAGCCATTGTATTTGCATGTTTTCGAGTTGAAGAACATCATTGCTGAGACTTGTGAATTGGCTAGGCAAAACTCTGTACAATCATCAGCAAAGAACAAAGCTTACTTTGATAGGTCAGCTAAGAAACGCACTTTTGCTGTTAAAGATGAGGTATTGGTTCTGTTGCCATCCGAGACAAATAAATTGCTCATGAAGTGGTTAGGACCATACACCATACAAGAATGCATGCACCCTGACTACAAGATTGTGGTCAAGGGTAAGACAAAGATTTTTCACGCTAACATGCTGAAGCGGTACTACCGTCGTCCCCAAAACGCTGCTGAAGTTGAAGTCTGTGTTTATTCAGTTGTTTGTGAAGGTGAGGTTGTAGATTGGGGTGATGTGCTTTCAGACAGGTTTTTTGATGTTGACAAAGGGAAGGTTTCTCATCGTAGACATGTTGGTTGTTGTTCAGTGGGTTCGGCAGTTGTGAATTCAATGGTGATACGTGAAGAAACAACAAGACAGATTTTGGCGTCTGTGGGTGTTGTCCTGGATGATGAGGATGATGATGTTTTGCTGCCAACTTTACCTTTGGCATCATCTATGACTGATGAGGATATTTCGTCAGTGGTTTTTGATGAGTTGTTGCCTGCGTCTGATCGTCAGGATCTATTTTAGTTTTTTTCTGATTATGCTGATATTCTGACAGCAAAACCGGGTTCTTTTGTAGGGGGTTTGTTTTTGGATGTACATTTGACATCGGATGTTCCAGTTCGTCGTAGGGCTTACGATCTTCCTTTTGCTTCACGTCAGGTTGTGGAACGAGAAATTCAGACGATGTTGGAACTTGGAGTTATTGAGAAGTCCAGTTCGGCATATTCTTCGCCTGTGGTCTTGGTGCAGAAGAGAGATCATTCATGCCAGTTCTGCATTGATTATAGGGCGCTGAATAAGGTTACTCTTTTGGACGCCGAACCTATTCCAGATGTCACCGAGTTGTACACAAGACTTGCATCCAGTGTGTTTTTCACTCGCATTGACTTAGCCAAGGGATACTGGCAGATTGTCGTCAATCCTGTGGATAGGCATAAGACTGCTTTTGCCACCCACATGGGTCTGTTTCAGTGGGTTAGAATGCCGTTTGGGTTGGTTTCTGCTCCTGCTGTTTTTGCTCGCATGATGAGGGTGTTGGAACTCCAGGAATTTTCAGCCATGAATTTTTTCGATCACATCCTTGTGCACAGCGAAACTTTCCAACAACATCTGATACATGTAAGAGGGGTTCTGCAAAAGCTGAAGCAGTACGGTCTTACTGCTAGACCATCGAAGATTGCTGCTGGTTTTCGCAGTCTGGAGTTTCTTGGACATGTGGTTGGTGAGGGAGTGTTGCGGCCTGAGGGGAAGAAGATTGAGAAGATTTTGGCCATCCCTTCACCTACAACCAAGAAACAGGTGCGTTCGATTCTGGGGCTGTTGGGATTCTACAGATGCTACATCCCAAATTTTTCTGCATTGCTTGCACCCATTTCGAATCTTACGAAGGATTCAAAGGTCAGGTCCATTGTGTGGTCAGCTGAGTGTGATGAGGCTTTGACTGCGATGAAACGCTTGTTTTCTACTGCACCAGTCTTGCAGTTACCACGATTGCAGGAACAGTTTGTACTTCGTACAGATGCCAGGTCTTTTGGTATTGGTGCTGTCTTGATGCAGGAGATGGAGGGTGTCTTGCATCCGGTCTGTTTCGCCTGCAGGAAATTGCTGCCCAGGGAAGTGAGGTACAGTACCATTGAGAGGGAATGTCTTGCCATTGTTTGGGCTGTTTCGAAGTTCTCACGTTTCCTGTGGGGTGTTGCATTCATCTTGCAGACAGATCACAGACCACTCACATACATGCAGACATGTAGATTCAAGAATACAAGAATCATGCGATGGGCTCTGTCTTTGCAAGAGTACAATTTTCATATTGAGCCTCTTCCAGGATCTCGCAACATTCTTGCTGATCTCTTGTCGCGATCTGCTGTTGATCAGTTTGTGCCGTAGATCTTGCGGAAAAACTTCTGTCCTTGGAAAAGACTGCTGTTTTTGAAAAAGAAACCTCGGTCGGTCTCTTTTTTTTTGAAGAGGGGGGTAGTGTAGAGAACGGGATTTTTCTGGTATTTTTTTAATTAAAATTAATTAATGATTTTTGATTGGCTAAAAGCCTTGAGCTAATGAATGAAGAGATAGCTTGCATTAGAGGCAAAAAATTGCTCAGTCGAATTGTTGGTGTCGAACTGTGTGGTTGAGTGTGTGTAGTAGGCCGGTAAAGTAGAAAAGACGTAAAAAAGTTGAAAGAAAAGAAACGAAAGTTAACGTTGAAATATATAGAGGAAGAAAGCATTGAAACTAATCAAGGTGTATTGGTTTGAGGCTTTTCTCTCTGGAAGTGATTATTTTGTGCTGTAAAGATTACAGGTATTTATAATGTTTTTCATGATTGTAAAATGGCGGATAAGTATATTTTTGTATTGCATTTGTTGTAACAGTGAGCTGTTGTCCACTGAGATGGAATATTGAATTTTCATTGAGGTAATAATATTATTAATTACGTGGGGCGATAGTTGTAGGGTAGTAGATAATGAAGTATGAATGAAATGCGTGAGCTTGGTTAATAGTAATTTTCATTCATGAAGTGATTACCTGGATATGAATAATAGTGGTGGAGAAGGAAAGTGGTGATCGCATACGAAACAGAATGGGACAAACGAGGAACAAAGGGAGGTGAGAAAGGGTGAAACTAAAGAAGAATAAATAAATTATCCGAGTCAGAGAATTGACGTCTGTATATGTATGTCATAATAGCGGCCTGTTTGGAGGCTAGTGGCCTACTGGGAGCAGAAGTGGCTCCGTCCTGTCCGAGACGAGGACAAGGTGACTTCTGAGGCATCGGAGGGGGATCGTCTCTATTTTCACGCTCGCCCAAGACAACGTTATCTCCGGGCGGACTGGGGCAGGAGGCTAGTCCCTCCCCGCTCGTCGACGCTCATCTTTCGTCGACGCTCATCTTTCGTCGACGCTCATCTCTTGTCGACCCATCGCTGGCATCGTGTGCCAGATTGTGTGAATCCGTGATCCTCAGAGATAATAAGGTACTGTGAATCTTGCGTATCTGTTGTGTTGGCCAGGACAAGAAATTGCCGGTCTCAATTATCCGTCCCGAGTGTTCAGACTCGTCAACGTCACATATGTGTGAGACATTGGGATAAGCCCAGCTACGTTAGATTGACTGTATGAAAGAGTAGAGCGAAAGATTGATAAGAATTATTGTTGTTTATTTATATAAATTTTGAGAACGTGGAACGGATATCTTGTGTTGGTGTTTGTCTGTGTTGAGAAGAGTCCGTACGTTTGTGGGTGTAACAGTTAACAGAGAAGTCTTACACGCACGTTTTTTTTCCGTTTAGGAGTCAGATATATTTTGCATGCACTCAGATAGTATAAACAGGCACACGCACTAAATATCCGCTCGTTACATGCGTCCTGTTGAAGCACACATTTTTTTCGAATCGCTGAAGTAAAAAATACGACCAACGAGTGGCGAACTAATTCACGGCATAATCAGAATCAGAACCCAACTGAGACTGCCATTGCAGACGATTAAAGATTGTGTCGGGAGTTGTCATCCTTAAAAATCGCATGCGCGCGCATTGTAAACTTCCTCCAAGCAATACATTCACTGAACAGAAAAAATCTTCGTGAATCCATTCTTTGATTCTATCATACACGATCATGTCACTTCTGACTTGGTTGACTGGGCCCAAAACCCGTTCATCCACCGATTTGGGAACTCTCAAAATTTGCACAAGGACTCTTAAAATTTTATACCTGGGAGTCCCAAGGACTCTCATTTTTTGTGTGTGGAGGGAACACTGATAGTTTAGGGTCAAGGTCACTTCACAGTACCCATATGAACCGACTTTGGGCAGCTCCAGAAACCATTACCTTGGATTGAGGTTGGCCAAACTTGCACGGTTGGTGTGGCTCATTGATAGCTGTCATGCCTCAATTAATAATAAATCTACCACCAATAACATGACAAACATTTGATAACGTGACCTTCACCTTGAATGGAGTCATTCAATCACTGATAATTTTCAAGCTCTCATTGCTATATACAATCCTACAAAGTTTCATTGTGATAGATATAATAGGTTGTAAGTAATTATCAACATTTAAATTTTGCACGATGGACTCACAGATAAATTTTCTGGATATTATATTTGGACTATTTAGGACTCACCTTGCTCAGATTTGCAAATTTGCAAAAATCCTAACAATTTTATTTTGCGGTGAATACATACTCATTGCGATGCATGCTACACTAAAATGGGGGGGTGGTGTGGGGGAGTGAGTACATACATTGCTTCAAGCCTGTAAGTCAAAAGGAAGGTAAACAGGCCTATAAAAATAGATGCAACAGATTTCAAGTACTTAACAATGTTCACACTTTTTGTGGATGGATGAACACACATATGAATATCATTTTTGGATTATTGCACAGATCTGTAAACATCTAGTATGAATACATATTCAAATTGCTATACACATGGAAGAATAAATAATTATAAACATTCCAATATTACATTACCTGGTGAATGAAACGATTACATAAGCAAGACTTCCCAACACCATACTGTCCTTTCTCGCGCTCGGATCCTGACAGGCCAATCACACAAATATTGAAGGCTCGTAGTGCCTCGCTTTTTTTAGCCATAATCATTCGCCTTCAACACAGTACTGCAATTCTTGACACACTGTCTTTGGGGCATCCACAGAAACTTGCTGGATAAATTTCATAGTAGTTGTATTGGATCATTCATAAGGATCTATCTGAAACATAAAGTAAATGAAACATATTTCTAGCCCATTTATCAAATATTTTGAGGATCACATAAAACCATGGAAATTATTCGGCTGCCTCACCAAATAGTGCAAAGGCCGGATTAAGTCTCATCTACTGATCTAGTATACCACCACACATTCTCTCTCTAATAGTAATATGAACGTGCTCGAACACACATTCACACATACACACATTAAATTGAGGGCTAAAGCCAAATCATAGGCCTAATCAGGCAGTCATAATTATATATCATGTCAGAAGTAATATGAGGAATTGTCAAATGAAGATAACACTGGAGCAGCAAAAGTGCAAGTATGATTTGAGATCTGACACATGCCCATTTTACATGTCAAAGATGCTTATAGATCTGGCCATACACTGACACTACTCTTGTAAACATCATGAACCATATGTCTCTTGATCAAGGCAAACTTCCCATCCTCACCCTTTCAGCAGCATTCCACAATTGACCATAGTAATATTTATTTTTGACCGCCTGCAACACACTTTTGGCATTTATGGCTTGGCGCTTGACTTGTTCACTTCTTATCTTTATGGCAGAACAGTTTACATTGACAACAACAATTCTGATCCAGCTCCGATTCTTTATAGCATGCTGTAGGGTTCGGTGCTCGGTCCTTTTTGTCTTGTAACCTCTTTCTGATGCTAATGAAGCCCATTCAGTAATTCATCATTCTTTCACGGATAACAGCATCAAAAGCCTGTTGAACCCCAGGATGTTGACTTTGGTATCAGTTCTTTGCATAGAGTGCATATTACATGCGATGTCCTAGACGACTTCCAAAAAACTTAAACTAAATGATGATAAGTTAAAGACAGAAGCTTTGATCATTTCCTCTCCATGAATGTCTACAACAAATCTGCCCGATTCTCTTCTTGCTGGTAACAATCAAGCATGTTTGCCAGTATCAGATTGTTGTATCTGGCAAACTCCAAGCAAAACAAGAGTCTCAGACCTCATGTGTTTATTGCAATGGGGTCCACATGTCTCCCCAGTTGTGGTACGCATCATGGCCAAATTGGCATTCCAGTCGCCTTGCACTATGATAGTGTCCTTCCTTGGACAGCCTGCAGTTGTTCACAGATGTCCTCGACTTCGATGTCATCATAGTCTGATGTGGGGTGTAGGCCTGGCTAATGTTGAAAAAGGTAGCTCTCAGACGGATGGTAATGACAGTGGCCAGAATGTCTTTGTGGACTAAGAATCCAACACATGCCTGTTCCCTAACACATAACTCTTTTCAGAGCTGATCTCTATGCCATAGGAGCCCGCATGGTCAAAACATTTGTCAGATCTAGAAGTTCTCACTCGCTGCCTCCCATTAGATCAATATGCTAAGGGTAGGTTGCACAATGGTCTTCCTCCAACAGCAATAGTGTGGAAGTTCAGGTTTCTTCCGTGATGTTCTTGAGGAACAAGTTAAAGAGGAGACTGTAGACATCCTTGGACACCCACTGTAGCCTGAAAGGGTTTTCCCATCTGACCATTAATCAAGACAGCACTGCTGGCATTGTATATTGCTTCTATTGAGTGAACCAAGCCCTTTTCTAAATTAAAGTGCCGAAGAACATGCCACTTACTTTAATTAGAAGGTCAAAGCCCATATGACTCACATGCTCCTTATGGAACTCGCAATATTTAACATAAAATGACAGAGGTGCCTACCATATGCACTAGCACGTATTTATACGCATTTTCAATCAAAACTATGTGAAAATGATTTGTCCGCTCAAACTACGCCTTTTTGCCATTATTAAATATGATTAGTTTTTACAATTTTTAAACTCATCCAAGTCAGATCCAGTATTTCCTTTGCTAACTGTCCTCATGCGCAAACAAGAAATCTCGTGCTCTAGATGTGGTTCGTGTCAGCTTTGTGGCTAGGGGAAAGTGGCGTCAAGAAAATGTGCGCATACTGCAAAGAAACAGGTTACCAAGCACATTCAAAAATGACTATATCCAGCGTTTTCCAGGAATTATTGACTCGAATGAGCCTTAACGCCACCTATTGCAGTGCAAAAAAGATTTTGGAATGGGTCACAGTGGTGCATATGACATACAGCGACATATGAAACCCTCAGGCCACTAGGAGCTTGATCATCTTTTTTGGGGAGGGGGCCACTGGCATGAAAAAGTTCAAGACAAAGAAGCCCAATAATAGAGATAAAAATTACTACGATCATAGCAAAATTCAACTAATTTTGGCAGTGCCTGTTGAGTAGTGTATGGTAGAAAACGAACAAGTTGATCAAATTACAAAGGAAGAATATAAAAAGTTTGTGTATATGACAGTATAGCCTGTAGGATAAAAAGGTGAGAGACAGAATGGTTTACTTTACAACATAATGTTTAAAATAAATTATATCCTTTTGAATGTAATACTTGGTTTTTCTTGTTTATTGCATGTTGCATGATACGTAAAATTACATAAAATACACATTTTCATGCTGTAATTACACAAAGGCCTCATGATGGGTAGGCACATGAAAATTAGTGCCCAGAAAAAACTAAAACAATGGCATTAACATGCAAATACCGACTTTGATCTTTCTATGCTCTTGACCTTGAGATGACCTTGACCTCTGGCTCCAATTACACACTACTATCAAATAAACTTAGTCACCTTGGGATGACCTTGACCTTCAGTGACATTGGGATGACCTTGACCTTCACGTGACCTCTCATGCATGTCTGATCAAATAACCAAATGTTGCATCCTATGGGTTAAATTCCACTCTACTCATTCTACTGCACGATTACCTATTTTGTTATGTTTTTGCAAGGCCTAAAATGACCTTAACGTGCAAGATCAACGCAAAAACTGAACATATATGAAAGATCAATATCATCTCCAAACCCTTGACGTGCAAGATCAACGCAAAAACGGAACATATATGAAAGATCAATATCATCTCCAAACATGTTTGGACTTTAAATCTCAAAATTTGGGGGGGTTCTACATCTGTGACCTGTGACCTCTCCTCTATGTTGACATCCATTTTCTCATAGAATTCCTAGCTATTTTCTGGTTGTGTAAATAAAAGCTCTCACCCTTACTGTATGAACACAATTCATTTTGATGGTTTATGAGAGAAATATCTTGGCTGTTTGTCACGAAGTGACTTGATAAATATTTACATTTGTGTTTACATCACGTGTTTATAGAGTTAGAACGCAAGCGAGGGCTATTGGCATACAAGTGTAGGCATGTGGCGTATGTATGCGCTTTGCGTTGGTACTATATTTTCTAGTTCATTAATATTTTGGTGATGAGACTTGGCTATAGAAAGACTGTTTCGAGAACAAAAGGCTGTTCTCGTATGCATCTGAGAGCAGTGCTTCTGAAATGCACTAGCCCGCTCGCCAATGGCTAGTTAAAATTGCCAAGGGCTAGTTAAAGTTCAAAGTCTACTAGCCCGGCGGGCTAGTTCAATCCCCGATGAAAATAAAAACATCGGCTTGATTACGAACCGTTTAAACTGCACAGCTCTACATGTGTGCGTTTCGCCAAGAACGATCAGTGAAGAGGGACCGTATGGGTGATGATTCATTTCATATTATTCGATAATAAGCGCATCAGGAAAAGAGGAGAAAAATATCCCTTACTGTGCCTCATTTCCTGAATTACTTGCAAGCCAAAAAATACTCTGTATGATTGGCTCGTAGCGCGTAATATTGATCGATATGAACCAATCAGAGAAGGCTTTACATGATCGCTCAGCTTAGTTTGTTAGCGCTTTCGGTTTAGCTATGGTAGTATGGATCGATTTGTAAAAAGAATTGGTTCAACTTCTGCCGAATCCGATACACCGGCTAAAAAAGCAAAACGATCGCATCAGAAAAAAATCGAAAAAGATAGATGCTATGATAAAAATGAAAGAAAGCGCGAATTTAAAGACGAATGGTACTTTGATCACGAAGGCAAAAAGCGAACGTGGCTCCACTACGATGGCTCCAAAATGTTTTGTACGCCGTGTAGACAGTACCAGAAACCGAAAGAAGGAAAAAAAAACTATTTGTAGAAGGATCGACCAATTTTAAACTTGAGAGCATCAAGTCCTATGAAAGTTCAGAAGGACACAAGTGGAGTGTAACATGCGATGCTAACAGCAAAAAGAAGGTTGAAGATACAGAGGCAGGAAAGTGCCTGACATCGTTGGACAAGGCACAAATGGACAAACTGATAATTCTGTTCAGAAATGCCCATGCTTTAGCAAAACATGCTAGTCCATTCACTGATTTTCCTTGGATTTGCCATTAAGTCATAAACTCTCTCTCTCTCTCTCTCTCTCTCTCTCTCTCTCTCTCTCTCTCTCTCTCTCTCTCTCTCTCTTCACATGTTACGCTTCTATTCCAAAATTAGTTGAGCAGGCGATTTTGACAGCTGTTTACACGGAAATGATTGTGTTTAGATAGTAATAGATTGCAAATGCTTGATTTATTTTTTTTAATTTATGCTTCCTAGCAAGCACATCCCTAGCACTCCATTTTACAGCTTATTTGATGCTTCGCCATTTCAGCAGGGCTAGTCAAAATTCTTGCGGGCTAGTAACTTTTCTAAGTAACTAGCCCGGCGGGCTAGTTGAAAAAAAAGTCTTTCAGAAGCCCTGTGAGAGTGTGTGATTGGATGGATGAAATAGGGCTGGGATAGAAAAATAGTTGAATGAAAGATAGACTGTGAAAAAATAATAAACTAATAATAAACCTTGGGTAACGAAAGAATTAAAGAACGTGTTGAATAAAAAGAAAAGGGTGTTTTTTACAGGTAGTGTCGAAGATAAAAAGAGGGTAAATAGGGAAGTGAGAGACGAAATTAGAAAAGCAAAAATGGTATATAAAGACAAAATAGAAGAACGTTACAGTTGTGGGGACTTGAAAGCAGCTTGGAATGGAATAAAGACAATGGCAAATGTAAATAAATCTACAGAAAGCAAGAAGAAAACTGTCAAATTAAATAATGTACATGATAGTGACTGTTACGTTGAAACGCGAATGGTAGTACGTCGGAAGCCCTCGCAATCTTCTCCCTAAAAAAGTTCAATCATTGCAATCATTCTAAACAATCTCCAGACGAACACCGTCTTTCGTGCTCCACAAAGAGCTAAGCTGATATTTCCCGTCTTCGGCGACATTCTATTTATTTATTTATTTATTTATTTATTTATTTATTTTATTTTAAATTTTTTTATTTTTTTTTAAGGGGGGATTGGGGGAGGGAGGGGGCGCCACGAGCGGAAGAAATGAAAAGAAAGAAAACGATATTCCTAATTGATGATATAATGGATTACGACAGGAGTGCCCAATACGTCGATCGCGATCGACCGGTCCATCGCGAAGGCAGTCTGACTGAGTAGATCGGTAGCAGTAAAAAAAAAATTTACGTCAGCCTATTATATGACTATATATATGTTTTGCATTTTGGTGGTAGGTAGATCATTTTGGCTTGGTCATTTTAAAAATACCTCACATGCTGAAAAAGTCATAGTGTTTTGTTGATAATTAATAATGATGTTTGTATTCTATTTTGTTTTTGTAAACGGGGGTTCGATAAGACAGTTGGGGTGAAGCCTCAGCGTCCCCTGCGTGGGATGTCTTTATTGTAAAGTGACTGGCTGGTGGAGATCTTTCGGTTTTACCATTAGGGTTGTTTCAGCTGCTCTTTTATGCGGATCTTTGTTTGTCCGGTCCTGATTTGGCTCGGAAGAGTCCGCTGGACCTAAATCAATAATAATGTAATGTAATGTACTCCATCTTTCCGTGTCCTCGGCAACCATGATTGTTTCGCTCATTGTCAAACCAGTCCAGTCGACTCTCGAATGTTGTCATCCCACCTCTTTTTCGGTCTCCCTCTTCTTCTACCTCCTTGCACTGTGCCTTGCAGGATGGTCTTTGCAAGACCTGATGATCTGGTGACGTGGCCATGCCATCGGAGTTTCAGTTTTTTCACCACTGTGAGCAGGTCATCGTGTTGTCCAATGGCTTGTGTGATGTTCTGTCGGACTTCGTCGTTGGTGATGTTCTGGGTATAGGAAATGCCCAGAAGTCTTCTATAGCACCTCATCTCCATGCTTTGTATTCTTCGTTGGAGATCTGCTGTGAGGGTCCATGTTTCGCAAGCATATAGGAAGATGGAGATGACAAGGGAGCCCAGCAGCCTTACCTTGGAATGTAGACTGATGGTCCTGTCTTTCCAAATTGGCTTCAACCTCGCCAGGGCAGCAGTTGTTTGTGCGATCCTGGAGAGGACCCAGTCGGGACCCATTGTCTGATACAAAGGCTCCTAAATATTTGAAGCTATGCACTGTGTTGAGGGATTGGCCTTGGACTTTGATGTCCGTGTTGATGCCATGGGTGTTGTTGGTCATCATTTTGGTCTTCTCTGCACTTATTTCCATTCAATAGGCTCTGGAGGTGGTGTCAAGCCTCTGTACCAGCCGTTCAAGTTCTTGTTCCTCTCCAGCCAATCCATTAATGTCATCCGCAAAACGAAGGTCGGAGATTGCTCTTTCCCCTATGCTGACTGTGCCTTCGTGGTCTGCAAGGGCATCTGACATGATGCGCTCTAGGAAGATGTTGAAGAGTGTTGGTGAGAGTAGGCATCCCTGACGCACACCGATTGTTGTTCTGAACCAGTTTCCGAAGGCGCTGTTGTGGAGGACTGCACTGGTAGCCTTGTCATACAGGCTTTTGATGACTTCAACATTTTTAGGGCTGATGTTGTACACTCTCATGGTTGCCCACAGAGCTGCATGCCAGACTCGGTCAAACGCCTTTGTGATGTCTACGAACACATGATATAGATGTTGGTGCTGTAGGTATTTCTCACAGATTATTCTGAGGTTGAAAATCTGTTCAGTGGTACTTCGCCCTGCCCTAAATCCTGCTTGCTCTTCGGCTATGATTTGTTCAGCTTGGGGTTTGAGTATTATTTTCAGGTTCCGGCCTGAAGGTTACCTTTTATGGGAAGAGTGATGACAAGCGACTGGGTCCATGGTGTAGGCCACTCCCCACTCTGCCACATATTTTGCTACACATAATGGTGAGTGCGTCGATCATTGCTTCTCCTCCTGCTTGAAGCAGTTCCGCGGGTATGTTGTCCACTCCCGCTGACTTCCCCTTCTTCAGCGCTTGCACTGCTGCCTCAACTTCTTCTCGGAGAATTGGGAGGATTTCTTCTTCTTCTCTGTTCTCTGGACATGCTAGAACTGATGGGTCTCCGTTTGGTTTGTGGTTGTAAAGGTCAGAGCAGTCCATCTGTCCAAGACTTCTTGTTCTTCTGTAAGGCATAAGCCACATGCTTTGGATCGTGGAGACCTTGGGCTGTTTAACACTTGTCAGCGGCTTCACAGTCTGGTAGGCCTTCTTGCTGTTGTTCTTGTTCAGCCTGTTCTCTATTTCCTGGCATTGAGCTTCTATCCAGTTCTCCTTTGCTGTGCGCATGCCTTTTCGGAAGTCATTGTTGATTTTTCGGTAGGCATCAGCTCCTTGTCAGGTGTTCCTTTTCTTTTTCATCTCTCTTCGTTTATCACACAGGTCCAAAAGTTCAGGTGTGATCCACAGCTTCTTCTTTGACTGGTGCTTTCCAAGGATCTCCGTGGCGGCATCTGTCACAGCTAAGTTGAAGGTGGTGGTCATGGTGTTGACATCTACTTCACCAGCTCCCAAAATGAGCAGTGGTGAAAATTTCCCTCCAATTGTGGCCTAAAACATTTCTGTCACCTCCGGGTCTTGCAGTTTGTCCAGGTCGATCTTCAGTCTAGTGCACTTTGCTGTGTTTACTCTCTTCAAGTGAAGCCGGAAAGACATCATCACAAGATTGTGGTCACTTCCGATGTCTGCTCCTGGAAAAGTGCGTGTCCTGCCAATGCTGATGCTTGATCTGAAGCGTTTCTTGACCATCATTAACATTTACCGAGTAAGTCCCTTTAATAGAATTTTGGAAACCCCCCCCAAAAAAACTAACTGATCCGCCCCTGCTAATCGTTTCGTTTTGCAAAGTATTCAATGATGGAGTTTATTTACCTTTGATTTGAGTTTGCATTGTTGTTAGGAGAGGCTTTGTATAACGTTGATAATTTTCGTTAGTCGATATTGTTGTAGAATTCTCTGGATCCCCTTGTTTACTATCGATCAAGTTTCTTGATGGACGTAGATAATGGCGAATATTCTGGGACGGGAAATAATTATGTATGACGTAAGACAGTAATGACGAAGTTAGAAGCGATTGGTTAAATTGCGTCAAACGAGATTGATCCAGGTTATTCGGGAGTATCAAGAGACTATTTAAGTGCCGCGCTGTTTCAAAAATAAGAGAGTGAAGTTGTTGATAGTGATTTGGAAAGTAAATTTGAGAGTGGAAAGACGATTGAGCGATTGTATGCAGTTGTTGATGTGTGCTGAATAAAAAGTGGAAAACTTCATACGTCGACTTTGTGACTTGTATGCTGTTTGAGCAGGCTGCGTGCATAAACGAATCTGAGTTACACCTTATCAGGAATTCAGCATTGGGGCTGAATCAGATACTGATAAAGAAAACACCAACATCAAACTGAGTGTAACAGTGACCTTCCTAACGCTTTGAATATTCACTATAACCGTTTTGAGAAACATGATTTTTCTAATAATATTAAAGCTCTTAAAGAATCTTTGCATCCCCTAAATGATATTGTTATTTCACAAGAGCAAGTAACAGGTTTGTTTAAGAAAATAAATGTAAATAAAGCCCAAGGTCCTGATGGGATAGGTGGGCGTGTCTTGCGTTGTTGTGCAGAACAGCTTGGCGGTGTGTTTTCTCGCATCTTCCAGCTCTCTCTTGACTTTGGCTCTATCCCTGCTCTCTGGAAATTCTCCAATATCGTGCCCTTGCCTAAGATTGCCAATCCTCAAAATCTTAACGACTTTCGCCCAGTAGCATTAACAAGCTTAGTTATGAAAACACTGGAAAAAATTGTTAAAGACCTACTTTTATCTGCAACAGAATCACTCTTAGATCCATTACAGTTTGCATATAGAGCTAGGAGAGGGGTTGATGATGCCAAGCTGTTCATCCTTAACACTCTGTATAAACATCTAGAGAAACCAAATGCACATGCCAGAATTCTTTTTGCAGATTTTAGCTCTGCTTTTAATACTGTTCAACCACATATTTTAATACAAAGACTTATCTCAGATTTTCACATTCAACATCAGCTTGTCTCTTGGATTTTATATTTTTTGACTTGTAGACAGCAACGTGTTTATGTTAATGGTCTTTTTTCTGATACTGTTATAACAAACACTGGATCACCTCAGGGATGTTGTCTGTCACCTTTTTTATACATTTTGTATACTGACAGTTGTAGAAGCTCAAGGGAGGGAACCTATCTTGTTAAATTTTCTGATGATGCAGCCTTGTTGTCTCTCCTTATAGGTAAAGAAAGCAGTCATACAGAGAGCTTGGCAGAATTTGTTAATTGGTGTGATGACAATTTTTTAGAGTTAAATGTATTAAAAACAAAAGAAATGTATATTGATTTTAGAAGGAAGAAAGATGAGGATGTGTGTAGTACGATTCATGGCAAGCCTGTTGACAAAGTGGATGAATTTAAATATTTAGGAACTGTTTTTGATAGTCAATTAAAATGGGACGCCATCACTGCGAACATCATAAAAAAAGGCCAACAAAGAATGTATCTTCTTCGTAAACTTAAAAGTTTCTCTGTTAGCTCTATTATTCTTAGCCGTTTTTATAAGTCTTTCATAGAAAGCTTGTTGTGTTTTTCATTTGTCTGCTGGTTTAACAGCCTTTCTGTACATGATAAGATCAGTCTGCACTCAATAGTAAATATATGTTCAAAAATAATTGGTGACAGGCAAAGAGACCTGAGTACTTTTTGTGATCAACAAACACTTAGGAGGGCTGTTTCGATTATTTCTATGCCACATCATGCGCTAGCTGAGGAATTTGTTTTGATGCAATCTGGGAGGAGGTTTAAGATGCCACAGTGCAAGACCAATCGGTATTTAAAATCGTTCGTGCCTCATGCAATACAGTTGATGAACAAGAGTAAGAACAATTAATGCATAAAAACTAAAAGTTAAACAATTAGCCTGATAATAACTAATCTTAGCTGCTTTTTCCTTTAATGAATCTTCTACCTTGTTATTTTTATGCCTGTGTCTGTGGTGAGTGCAGCTGGTGATGTATGCCTGTGTGGGGTAAATGTCTATGAACTGGATGTATGTGTGTGCATGGGCAGTGTGTATGTGCGGATGGTGTCGGAGGGCTGCTGCTGTGTTTTGTGCAAGTTGTTATTGTTTGTAGACATCCTCATTAATATCAGATATTGTTGTGATTTTTTTTAATATTAGAGAGCATTTATACCCCCATTGTAATTGCCAAATCTGGATAAATAAAGTTGTTTGAATTGAATTGAATTGAATTGAAAATAGTTAATGCTATTCTTTTTGACTTGGAAATATTGTGGTGTATGCTACTTCTATTTTTCACTGTGGTGATTCTAGATTCTGTTTATAACAGACACGGTAAATTGAATATTTATATTTTATGATTTACTTGTTGGAAATATAACATTGAAACTAAATTTGTAAATGCATAAAATATTTTCAAAAATTAATAAATGTAATTGTCTGTCAGACTGGAATGGGATTGCTTCAGTGATAGATAAAATCATATTATAGTTCAGCTACTTATTATTTTATTACTCTAGGACTTATAGTTTTCTTGAATATAGTTTTCTTGAATTCCGTTTTAATTATTATTCTACTACCTTGAGTGAGAAAGAAGAGAACCATAAAATTAGCAAAACGTAAATTAATGTTGTCTTCCAACTGTTGTGATTTTACGTCTTCAGTGTTTCAAGTTTATCTCTCTGTCTCAACTTGTGTAATTGTATAAAAAAGGCCTTTTGATAAACGCGTGTATACATGAAATTGGAACATTAAAAACTGTTTACAAACTAATAATCAGGTTTGTAGGAATCTTCTGATCAAAAAGATAGTTATTTTATAACAAGCGCAAAAGAAATTTATGAAAATTTGCCAAGCCTGCGTTCAAATTTTACGTTTAATTTATGACAATTTGGAGAGACTGCCAGGATTCATCCCACCCCCCTCTTTATCCCTCTTTTATCCTAAAACAAGTGCTTTTTTTACTGAGTATTTTACATCACACTTCTCTCTCTCTTCAATTGCCCTGTTAAAATATATGCTATTTTTAAAATGTCCTAAATCCTGTCTTGAAGTAGGATCCTCATTTCTCAAATACATTTATTTTTACCACTTACTTACCCCCGCAATCTTTCCTTAAATAAAACTTTAAATACTAAAGTGTTCTATGTAAACACAGTGCCGCTTTTAAACACATAGCTTGGCAAGAGTCCAGTAACTAGTATTGTATCGCCAGCTTAGTCTGCATAATTATGCACCACATCTCAAGGGGACACCAAGCACAGTTGGTAGAGCGGCTTACTAGTAAAGATTCCTGGTTCGAATCCCGGATGGATCTAATTTTTCCCCTTGCAATCAACTGGTTCTCTGGCGTCAGAATAATGTGACAAGTATGCTCCGGTATGGTGTGACAATAATCTACAATTCAGCTGCCCTCACCCCCCACCACCACCCACTACCATCACTCACTACCAATATCACCACCACCAACATTAACAGCCCCCACTCTCTCCCACCCCCTTAGGAAGTGGTTTAGTAGGTTATGTCAAGCTCCGAAAATGGGGCACACTCCCCAAAATGGAGCACTCTCTCCAAAACGGCACACACTCCCCAAAACAGCAAATTGACACGATTTTTTTTTACTTGGTCAACAGGTTTGCTTTTGATTAGAAATTCATCATGCAGCTGCAACTAGATCATAACTGTGTGCAAACACGGTTGAACGTAACACAGACTGTGCGTTGTAAGTGGGAGGCGCTTTAGTGGCAATAAGCAGCACAGCCATGTCGCTATATGCTTCTGTGTCTGGGGACAAAAATCTATTCAACAGCTGATGTAATTCTTCTAACAGTTAACACTTAGACATTTTATATTTAATAGACCTGTAGAAATTTATTTACATACATTATATAATATATATTACATTTGAATGTTTATAAGTCATGAGTGAGTAAAATAGAATAATGATTTAGTATTATGTTTTTATAATTTATATCTAAAACATGATTATGAAAGTTAAACAGATAATAAAGTAACTGTAACCGTACATCCTGTTTATTAGTGCCCGCATATAGACTGCACTCAATAAGTCTAACCATACAAAGCCAAACCTCTTGTGAAATCACTTTAAAGGTCTTTTCTAATGTTTGGCTGGCTAAGCCACCCCACTCTCTTTCTCTCTCAGTGCAGTACCAACAAAAAACAGTAGGTGTCAACGCCACGACTCCCTCTGAGCAGACGCCACAAACAAACAACTTACGCACGCAGACAACCCAGACAGAATGGCGATTTCCCGCAGACGTGAAGGGATGAAAACACAACAATTATATATACAACTTTCAAGCTATTTATTCATTCAAGCCACACACTCATACACATACAACATTTACACATGAAACGAAGAAAATGATGATGAAACAATCAACGGTTCAATGAACAATGGAATGGTATGTCAGGATGATCGAGGGTTGCTATTCAACCACGTCCATGTATCGAACTGTGCACAGCAAATGTCCGTTGCACATAAACAAACAAGAGGGGGGTTCAAGTGTTAGGAGAGGGACAACAAGGAAAGAGCCAACCTGGCGGAATGAAGTCCCTGTCGAAGTCCCCGTAAAGGTATCCACCCCCTTCTTGTAGCTGTTGTCGGACCGGTGCTGATGATGACCACACGTGGTGGCGTCGCCGCCCCCACTCGCCGCTGACGATGGTGATGAAATGATGGTGGTGACGCAGTAGTTGCGGCAGCCCTGCCACCGTCGACGTCTCACAGCTGGACTCCTCCAGTCAGCCACACCGTGACGTCGAGGCCAGGTTCCGTCCACCCACGTCACAACCACCACCGGAATGGTGGGGGTTGAGGATTGATGATGATGAAGCCAATGGTGAGGATGTGTGGACAATGATGCGGACGTAATGTTACGGATGGTGATGATGATGTTCAGTCCACCCGACCAAGTGCCGTCGTCGTTGTCGCACGACGTTGGTCAACGTTGATCCACGTTAACCAGTTGACGAACTGACGAATTGTCGAACCTGCAACATGCTTGTCGCATCGTTAATATCATGTCCACCTGATTCTGTCCCCCTCCCCTCCAATCACACTCTCCCCCCTCTTGTACTCAACTAGCTTTAGATGCTTGAGGGGACACAACTGCTGTCCGCTTCCCTTCCTTGATTCACTCACTTATCCTCTTTAGCTACTGTTATTGTCACTTGTAAACAAACACATAATTCATGAAACTCAATGAAATTATGAATGCATGAAATGAGCAATGCTGCAAATGAATACATGTAAACATCAACACATTATTCATCTCAAGCAACCACAACAACAACAGCAACCACTTCCATCGTTACCTTCATCCTCCCCTTCATTCCTCCTTCAGTTGCACTCTTCCTTTCTTCTGCCTCTCCTCAGTGCAACCATCCTCATCCTTCCCTAGCCTCACACACAGCTATCGTACAACACCCCAAACAGCCAGCGCTAGGGTTTCTGGGCACAGTAAGGAAAATACACCATTCCACTCACCCACACGGTTCGAATGTAATCGCACTCGTTGACCCTACTCCACTGCTCTCCCAACGAATACTTCCAATAGGGTAATCCTGTAGTGCGTAGTTCCTGTAGTGGACAATGCCTCACACTACCTACCAACACTAACACCAAACTTTGCTATCCTTTACCATACTCTGCACTGAGTATACCACTATAGAAAGCAACAATTTCCACAACTAGTATTATCCGGGACCAGTTAATATTATCCGTTATTAACCGCCCTACCCTATTCCAGAACACACAAAATCAGAGCACCAGACACCACGTCTACACAATAGCTCTATCCACCTTGTTCTGCCAAAACGTGAGTATACTTCCTTACTGGCTAACCGGCCTATGCTGTTTGCCACGATTTGCACGCTCCAACTACAATAATCACGCACTCGACAACACGCAGTTACTACCCCCGCCCTTATACTCTTCACCCACACAGACTACCCGGTTTTCATCACAGACTGCCCTGTGACAGTAGGCTCACTTAGTTTTTGTGAAACTGAGCGTAACAAGTATAAATACGCAATCGACAAAGAAGTCAAATGAATAAACTGCAACAGAAAATGGATCGGTGTTTCGAGAAAGCATACTGCTGTAGAGGCCTTTTTACATAAAATTATAACAGGCGCCTCTTCTAAGAAAAATACAAGACTACAGTTAGCCAAAGCGATTAATAAAAAAGGAAAGGTATTCCTAAATTTGGAGAAACAAAAAAAGAAAATACACGTAGAGGTTAATAATAAAAAAGAAGTGGAAAAAGAATATAAAGCTAATAAGGAAGTGAGACCAAAAGGTCTCTTACAAAATACCATATTTGACAAAGTGAAGTAGGTGACAAGCATGATCTAAAATTACTACAAACTATTTTATTATACTACAATTTAAGATTGTCCATTTATGTTTAAATATCGCACAGCGAGCACCCTCTCTCTCTCTATGTGTAGACGGCCCTGTCCCCTTCTCATTGAGTTATTCTTTTGACAAGCTCAGCCTGTGATGCAGAAGCCAGTGATCAAGCTCACACTCTCTTTCTCTCTGTACCAGACATACTGATGATCTCTAGAAGAGTGGTATTGTCTAATGGCAACAATATATATTAACATCCATGGGAATGATCGGTTATTTAACAAGATAATTAAATTAGATAAGTTAAAAAACTTATTTATAAGATGATTTTTTTACTTACATTTGACTTATAATGACTTCCAGTTCACTTACAGTTGACTTACTAGGTAACTTTTTTTAAAAGTAACTTTCATACTTACAGAAGTATCTTATAATTAGTCGGTTGAGTAGTTTTTAGAATTACTTTTGCATGCTTGTTTTTTAAGTTGCTCTTTCAATTTAAAACGACAAATAACAACGCCCCCAGTTGACTCAACTGTGACTGAGTACCTACTCTGTTAAGGGTGGGGAAGGTAAAGCAGCGAGGAAGAGAGATGGGCATCACCCTCATTGCGCTGGCCCAAGATAAGTGTGATCTCCAAAATCACGCTCCCCTACGGCCAAAGGCTATGGGACTACCTTTACCTTTACACCTTTCAACTTAAGTCTTTCAGTTCTTTGGATTCAATTACATCATTTTTTTTAAACAGATGTCAAAGCTGTCAGATTTTTAGAAAAGAATAAACAAACGAATTTGAATTTTAATTGTTCGCTGACATTAAAATAGAGTTATATTTCTGTGTAAAAATCCAAACACTAACATATCTAAAAGCTAACTTGCTTAATGTGTTTCGTTTTAATACAATGTCTTTCTCTGCGCTGCAGTCATCAATTATAGTTTTCCTCATTTGCAAACATATAGAAATAATCTAAATACTCACCTTTTGGATTACACACAAAGACATTGTCATCAGTCCAAATAAATTTACGCTCTAAATGTTTTATTAAAGTGTATTGAGGGACAAAATAAAATTAGGAAGTGTTTGAGCTAATACACACACAAATATCCTTGTGCAAATGGGGACAATAAAGATTCGTTATTCGTTATTATGTTTGCAGTAGGTCTAAAATGAATTTCGTTTTACCACAAGTAGCGCTGACGATCATTCCACAGTGAGGATCACGAGGTAACGTCATTTCAATACCCTCAATCTTTTAATCTCCAATTTTTAATATTTAACTCCGCATTCATAATTACATACATGTATATATATACAGTAATTGGTTCAGACATGGTTGCAACAACTTCCCTATGAAGCTCAATCATGATGCCATCAGTTCCGTTTTCAATTCTTCCAGATCCATGAAGCTCATTAGTGGGGATCGTTCTAAAATCTAACCACAAAGCAAACTTATTTACAAGATAATCTTCCAGTCTTGTGGAATGTAAATGGAGGTCTTTAAAAATTAAATCAACTGTATCAGTCCTTAAACAACCCCCACCTGAAATCTCCCTAATCTCGCCAAACTGCTGAAATCCCAGCATTGCATTCATGAATAACTTATTAGGTTTGCCTTCAATCATGATCAATGCCAGTTATATTCGGATTTACAAACGTCTCACTGTCACGGTTGTAATTTTATTATTGTACAAACAGCATCACTACACCTTTAAAAATTCAAGCAGGGGAATTCATAAAGTGTCTCAGAAGTCTTTATTAAACTTCTATAACACACGATCCTGTCATAATAAATTGCTAGTTTGTATTGATTTTTGATCATCCTACCGAGTTCAGAGGGCACGACTAATTCATATTCAAGGGCAATATTTGACACAGTATAGCTAGCGGTTTTGTTAGAACTAATTATTACTTGCGAATAATAATTGAAAATAATTTCATTAAAAAAAAAGAAGAAAATAATTTCATAAGACAACCTGTCATTAAATGATCCTTGATGGAATGGTAAATGACTATGCAACAGTTCAAAATCTAGTGGAAAATAAAACCTGTTTTTGTATACCGCAGCTAATACATTTTCGTTTTTTTATCATCATAAGCATCACCACCTTTGATTTGAAGCTTTGCCACATTCAGGGTTTTAATCCCCTGACCAATTAAATCTTCCCTTTCAATTTTACTCAGTCACAGGTCTGTGTAACAAAACAAAACACCAGCATCATCGTCAGTATTCTGGATTTCCCGACCATCAAGTTTAAAAACCATTTGTTAAACTATAGCTCTGCCGAGATTGTTAACTAAAGTTCTGTTAGGGTCAGTGATAAAATTAAAACTAATTTTTAAAGACAAGTTAGAGCTTCCTGGAACAATTATGTCATCAGGGTCGAGATTAGGAAATCTAACAGTCAATAATTGATTAGGCTCTATGCTACTTGGATTTTTCGAAATAATTACATGTACAGTACTCCTCCTATCCCCTTTGCCTAAAGGTGTTCTTAGACTACGTGTAGGGTCTAAAAAGCTCCCATAGTTCGTTTTCAAATTAGAAAAAAACAAAAACACAATGGCTGAAGGAGGACTTGAGGACCTCGATACAACTACTAGAACTAGTAGGCATTTTGAAATGGTAGCAGATGACATGAGCCATCATAATCAACTAAGCATTGGAGAAGAATTACGTCGTTACCCATAAAGCTAACAAAATAAACAAGTTTTACAATCATATAATGATATAGGATGGCAATTACCAGATTGTGTCGTTGAGCAACTTTGAGCTAGACCAAAATAATTACTCGTTTATAAACCTAACTGTCACTGCGTGAAAGTATTACATAAATGTTAATTGTCTGGTCTGCCTGCAAGAATGTGTTGAGCGATAGCGAAGAAGTTAAAAAGTTAAGTTATGATCTATGCACCCTTCCCGCCACTGTGTGTGCATGTGCGTATGTGTATATGTGTGTGTATGTGTGTTTATCCACCTCCCACCCACCAGTGCTACGATCATGCCTGTCGGCATGGAGATATTTACGCACTTTATAAATTATTCATTCATTCATTCATAACTGACTAGTTAAAAAGTCAGGGTACAGCTAATGATGACCAAGAATCCAGATAAATTTTATGCATGGTCTTCTTTGAAAACTACTCCCAGTCACTGTTAAGATGACTGGGACTTTCAAAACCTACAAGACGAAAACAGGCAGTAGCTTCACTACATTAATAGACTCGGCTTTGCCAAATTCAGAATTAAGTCTTCATGACTTGTTGGACTACGTTAGAAGTAAAAATAATATTAGAAACTAATGTAGATCCATCTTTGTCTTCAATACGAGTGAACTTCAAGGTTTGGATCAAGCATTACTATCTGTGAATGGGGAGACAATGTTGAACTTAGCCAAGCTTGGCGAGCTCAACAAAGAAACAGAAACAAAAATGTACATTAGAAGCTGATGACTTGAATTTAAACTCAGATGTAAAACAGATGATTCAAAAGAGGCTTGCCGATCCTTATATTGAATGCTCAGCAAGATTAGAAACCTTATCCATAAACAGAGATAAATGAATAACTAACTTTGCTAGAATTAAATGATTCACAGGATGCTACACGAAGACACCACTCTAATTCAAACACTGTTTAGAGAACAAGGTTTTACGATATTTAGCATTCTTAAGCGATTGGAATGACCATAAGTACACTAGTCTTAGCTTTGACCAGAACTGTAGGCATTAGCGGCGGCAGAGGTGGTGGTGGTGATACCGGTGGTAAGACACCAGTTAAAGACTGCAATAAGAAAACATTAAAAAACATAGCTAATTTATTGAAACGCATGGGTGACAAACTATTTAACGCTCTTCCAGGAATATTAGGTTGTTTTCATGGATATTTATGACAGCTCCTAAAGTTGTCTGGGTGTCATAGCATCTGTGGTCATTTTTTATGTTATTGATATCATTACTGAAAATAATAAATCCCAAATAACCCTGATAATAGCAAACCTCCTATAAGTGCTAGATGTGAAACCCCATGATCAATAACAGTTGGTTCAGTTTATTGGGGTAATTGTGGTGAAGGTAATATTAATGGAGATGGTGGAATTAAACCATGTTCATTCAGTGTTCCAAATGGGCAGTTTTCACAGTAGGATTGTATCCTAAATGAAATTGTGGGTTGGCGATAATATTGCTATTGTAGTTTGATATTGTTCCTATCCTAAACTGAAGGTCGTAGGACAACATATACAATCCTAAACCAATTACAAAATCTACTTTTGATCTCTTGATATTCGCAGGTAAATCAACTGCCGAATTAATAGAATCTTCGACATTCTCTAAACTCTTCTGAGAATCAAAACTAGTTCCTTCTCCTATAATATTACTATGCGTTTGTGACCCAAAGAACGCACAACACGTAATTACGAATAGATTCATTCAGAATTTCTACTCCACTTTGTGTAAATCCGATTGACTTTTCTAAAATGAATGTGCTGAATGCGTTGCTTTGTTTTTATCTGATATAAAGCAATTGAATGACTGTTTTGATGTAAATCCCGGTACGTCAGGCTCTATGTATAAATTACCTACAGTGTATCTAAATAATGTTCCCATTCCGTGAACGTTGTCTAGTTTTTGTCTAAAGTCTGTTTTATGATCAATTCTGAATTCATTGCACAACCTTTGAAACACCTTCTTGTCAAAGCCGTTGTTAAAGGGATTAAAGTTTTTGTCTGTGGGCAATGGAAGTTCAGACAACACCCGTCTCACTTGATATTATAAATGGAACAGGTGAATAAACATAGGATCTGGATGATTAAGGTGATGAAAGTAAGAAAATCCGCAACCGGTTGTAGCGCATGACATGGCAAAATTAACTTGATTCTGAAAGAACTGCATACCACCATTGTTTAGCCATTGGTTAGCTTTAAAAAATCACTCATTAGGTCTGGGTTAAGACATGATAAAAAAAATATTAATAGGGTTAGTTTCAAAATGAACTTTGGGGCTCACATCTATAGTAAATTTGGTTAGATCAACAGATTTTTCATAATAATAAGGTACTTTTACATATTTTTTTAAATATTAAAAAAACATGTTTGTCACTTTTGAATCTGTAAAATCCGGTGTACCTATTGAAACTACGCCATCATATTGACAATACAAACAGCAATCTTAAAGTAATCCTACAAAAAATATTCTACAGGGCAAAATGAGTTTATATAAGTCAAGATCTAAACAATAACTGGATACAGATTAATTAAAAAACGCCATCGTATACAAAATGGCTATTGTGATTTCTGCAGACTGACTGAAGAACTGTTTAAACATCATTCGATCGAAGCAAAAATGAACCCTGCTAACTTGAGAGTGAGTTTTAAAAAAAATCCCGCATAAGCACATTACTAATGTTTACTCTAGCGCCAAAGCTGGCAGAAATACTAGGTTTTACTGCTAATGAATTAATTCTCACTTCCGATAGAGGCAGTAATTTTAAATATATTGGAACAAACTCTATGAACTTGTTGGTTACCCTTGCGATGTCGGAAGGTCTTGTTTTCAATTATGGAGTGAGTCTTTTGTTGTTTTTTCTCTTTGGTTTACTGGTTTTCAGGGTTTTTTGTTTCTTTTCCTTTTTCTCTCCAAGCTCCTTGAGGTACGCGTTGGATAGTTTGGTGGCTAGTTGTGTCAAGTATTTTATTTTCCATCAGTCGCCATGTGATTGTTTTTGACATTGTGTGTTGATTACTGTGACTTTGAATATGACTCGGCCTACTACAAATGACGAACCGGTGTTTCTATTGAGAAAAGAACTTCCCCCTGAGGGAAACTCGATATGATACATTAGAAATATGTCTAGTGGCAGAGGTTTGTGGGTCTGAAATGTTTCCAGGAGCACAGGAAATTCAGGGTCTTTGGAGAATATACCCTATAACAGTGAATGCAAGGAACGTGCTGTTGTTGACAGGGGACCCGGGTGACTTTGCGTTCGTGTACAATACAGCGATACAGCGATAATGTTGGCTAACACTAACAGTGACATTTCTTTCAATGCGAGGGCTAGAGTAGGCCTACTCCGTCCCATCTTGAATGGCTTTGGTTTTTGCACGGACGGTCACCATGGCATATGATTCGGTTATGCAATTTTTCTCCCTAAATGTTAGGGGATTGAGGTCTATAATTAAAAGATCTGTTTTCAATTATTTCAAGCGTAATATCAGGTATGGCGTGATATGTTTACAAGAATCGTACATTACAAAAGATTATTATGAAGAATGGAAAAAAGAATGGGGAGGAGAACTTTTGTTTTCGGTGGACTAGTGATTTTGATAAAAAAAAAAAGGATTTGTGACTGAAAATTCACTTGTCTATAAATCATCAAGAATTCTATACTACTCAAAATAATACAAGGGCCACTTGGACATATGGATCTCTCTTTAAATCAGAAACACGAATTCAATTTATTAGTTCATCATATTTTATTGCAATCATTTCTGCATCAATAACAAAAAAGATTTTAGACATCAGTCGCTTAAAATTCGAGTAAATTCAATTTAACTGGACATACCCCTCATTTACAAAATCAAAACATTAGAAACCAAAAATCTATAGAATCGGTATCGGGTGTGGCCACCGTTTGCATCAATGCAGTCTTGGCATCGTTGTCTCATGGACCATAGCAGGTTTTGGAGGATGTTTCCTGGGATGGCCAACCACTCTTGCTGGAGAACTTGGACCAGAACTTCAAGGTTAGCTCCTGGAGGGAGGTTTTCCCGTGTCTGTCGACCCAAGACATCCCACAGATGTTCTATGGGGTTCAAATCGGGTGATCGAGCTGGCCAATCCATCCTTATGACGTGCTGTTGCTGCAGGAAGTCATTGACGATATGCGCTCGGTGGGGTCTGGCATTATCGTCCTGTAGTATGGCACCTTCCCCAATGGCCCGCAGAGCTGGGAGAACCCTAGGTTGTAGGACGTCATCCCTGTAGCCAATACCGTTTAAGTTGCCATGAATTTGGAGCAGGGGTGTTCTGAAGTTTAATGCGATGCCACAGAGTGGGGAGTGGCCTACACCCTGGACCCTGTCGCTTGTCATCACTCTTCCCAAAAAAGGTACCCTTCAGGAATGTGAAAATTACCGCACCATCAGCCTCATCAGCCATTCCAGCAAAATCCTCCTGAAAATAATACTCAACAGGTCGAAACCCCAAGCTGAACAAATCATTGCTGAAGAACAAGCAGGATTCAGGGCAGGGCGAACTACTACTGAACAGATTTTCAACCTCAGAATAATCTGCAAGAAATACTTAGAGCACCAACAACATCTATATCATGTGTTCTTAGACTTCAAAAAGGCGTTTGACCGAGTCTGGCATGCAGCTCTGTGGGCAACCATTAGAGTGAACATCAGCCCTAAAATTATTGAAGTCATCAAAAGTATGACAAGGCTACCAGTGCAGTCCTCCACAACAGCGCCATCGAAAACAATCGGTGTGCGTCAGGGATACCTACTTTTTCCAACACTCTTCAACATTTTCCTAGAGCGCATCATGTCAGATGCCCTTGCAGATCACGAAGGCACACTCAGCATAGGGGGAAGAGCAATCTCCAACCTTCGTTTTGCGGATGACATTGATGGATTGTCTGGAGAGGAACAAGAACTTGAACAACTGGTACAGAGGCTTCAAACCACCTCCAGAGCCTATGGAATGGAAATAAGTGCAGAAAAGACCAAAATGATGACCAACAACACCAATGGCATCAACACGGATATCAAAGTCCAAGGCCGATCCCTGAACACAGCGCATAGCTTCAAATATTTAGGAACCATTGTATTAAACAACTGCTGCCCTGGCGAGGTTGAAGCCCATGTGGAAAGACAGGACCATCAGTCTACATTTCAAGGTTAGACTGCTGCGCTCCCTTGTCATCTCCATCTTCCTATATGCTTGCGAAACATGAACCTTCACAGCAGATCTACAAAGAAGAATACAAAGCACGGAAATGAGGTGGTACAGAAGACTTCTTGGCATTTCCTATACCCAACACATCACCAACGACGAAGTCAGAAAGACCATCACACAAGCCATTGGACAACACGATGACCTGCTCACAATGGTGAAAAACCGGAAACTCCGATGGTATGACCACGTCACCAAATCATCAGGTCTTGCAAAGACCATCCTGCAAGACACATTGCAAGGAGGTAGAAGAAGAGGGAGTCCGAGATAGCAGGAGGACAACATTCGAGAATGGACTGGTTTGACACAGAGCCAAACAATCAGGGTTGCTGAGGACAAGGAAAGATGGAGTATGCTGGTTAAACGATCATCTGTGGTGCCCCTACAACCTCCGAGTTACGGGATAGGATAGGATAGGATAGATGCAATTAAACAAAAGCAAAACAGTTATCATCCACAAGCCCTTATGATTTTTAGTTTTAACCTCTCAGAAATAGCTTTTAATGACTATGACGCATGTTTAGTATTTACGTCATCATCACTGACCTCATGTTTTATTTATTTTTCATCACTGAAGAAGAGCGTAACCGGAAAGTCTTTGATTTTATATTTTTCTTGGTGTTTTTTGTGTATTTTGTTTCTGATTTCTAGAAATAGCTTTTAAAAAAGACATCAAAAGTGTGAAAGGAGTTATACATGTCTTCTTTGTGGTCTCCATAACGCCTGGTTTTACAATTCAAGTATGTCCCCCTAAGGATGTCTTTTACAGCAGGTGCCCTAATGACCTTCATTTACTTAGTAAACAATAGGGAGACCTCATAGGTTTGCTATATCTGTCAAAATTACACACACTGCATTTGCAATAAAGGAAATGTATTGTTGATGTAGGCAAGTCTTCCTAAATGTTACAGTGAATCTCTCTAAGGAATTTTAACAGATATAATAGAGGTCGCCCAAACCACCGAAATTACAGAAGTATCCCTAATGCCGGATTTGTTGTTATATATATATATATATATATATATATATATATATATATATATATATATATATATATATATATATATATATATATATATATATATATATATATAGTTGACGAGGTTGTTATTACCTCTTATGAAGCAATATGTGAAAGCTTAGGGAATTCACCTAACAGGTTTTTAGAATACGTAACGGTTCATGCAGCAGTTTCCAGGTTCTTACGCTTGTTTCCAAATGGTTTTCAGAATGAAAAAGATCTCACTCTCCCACTGATTCACAACAATGCTTCAGGCTAATGATTTCAAAAATGAATTAGTTGCTGCTAAGAGAACCCAGCCCTGTGCGGTGGGATTTTGGAAAAGAAAATTTGATATTGATATAAATCATTGCACCAAAAGCTTGAAAGGAAGACCGAGTCTTACACTGGAAAATAGTGCACAATATATATCCTACACATATATTACTACATAAAATGAAAGTAGCTAATGATAATAAATGCTCCTATAGTTGTGAAATAGTTGATGTTATTGGACACTTCAATTATTACTGTCACATGGTCAAAAAATGTTGATCAGAAATAGAACAATACATCTCTTCTTTTTTTAATAAATTAATCGGAGCATCAAATTGTGAGTGGGGAGTGGCCTACACCATGGACCCAGTCGCTTGTCATCACTCTTCCCAAAAAAGGTAACCTTCAGGAATGTGAAAATTACCGCACCATCAGCCTCATCAGCCATCCCAGCAAGCTCCTCCTGAAAATAATACTCAACAGGTTGAAACCCCAAGCTGAACAAATCATAGCTGAAGAACAAGCAGGATTCAGGGCAGAGCGAAGTACCACTGAGCAGATTTTGAACCTCAGAATAATCTGCGAGAAATACCCACAGCACCAACAACATCTAAATCATGTGTTCGTAGACTTCAAAAAGGCGTTTGACCGAGTGTGGCATGCAGATCTGTGGACAACCATGAGAGTGTACAACATCAGCCCTAAAATTATTGAAGTCATCAAATGACTGTACGACAAGGCTACCAGTGCAGTCCTCCACAACAGCGCCAGCGTCAGGGATGCCTACTTTCTCCAACACTCAACAACATCTTCCTACAGCACATCATGTCAGATGCCCTTGCAGATCACGAAGGCACAGTCAGCATAGGGGGAAGAGCAATCTCCAACCTTCGTTTTGCAGATGACATTGATGGATTGGCTGGAGAGGAACAGGCTTGACACCACCTCCAGAGCCTATGGAATGGAAATAAGTGCAGAGAAGACCAAAATGATGACCAACAACACCAATGGCATCAACATGGACATCAAAGTCCAAGGCCAATCCCTCAACAGTGCATAGCGTCAAATATTTAGGAGCCATTGTATCAGACAATGGGTCCCAACAGGAAGTCCTCTCCAGGATCACACAAACTTCTGTCCTGGCGAGGTTGAAGCCAATTTGGAAAGACAGGACCATCAGTCTACATTCCAAGATAAGACTGCTGCGCTCCCTTGTTATCTCCATCTTCCTATATGCTTGCGAAACATGAAGTTCATTGAACCCTCACAGTAGGTCTACAACAAAGAATACAAAGCATGGAGATGAGGTGCTACAGAAGACTTCTGGGCATTTCCTATACCCAGCACATCACCAACGACGAAGTCCGACAAACCATCACACAAGCCATTGGACAACACGATGACCTGCTCACAGTGGTGAAAAAACGGAAACTCCGATGGTATGGCCATGTCACCAGATCATCAGGTCTTGTAAAGACCATCCTGCAAGGCACAGTGCAAGGAGGCAGAAGAAGAGGGAGACTGAAAAAGAGGTGGGAGGATAACATTCGAGAATGGACTGGTTTGACACTGAGCGAAACCATCAGGGTTGCCGAGGACAGGGAAAGATGGAGTACGTTGGTTAAACGATCGTCTGTGGGCCCCTAAGACCTTCGAGTTACGAGATAGGATATGATTGGATAGGAACGTTTTATAATAATATACTATCTCGGGAGGCACAGTGGCCTAATGCTGTAATGGTAGAGCATTGGCTTGCGGATCTGAAAGTCCCGGGTTCGAGCCCAGGCCGATGCACTGTGTTGTGTCCTTGAAAAAGACTACTCCTGTTTCCTACTCCTTTGGATGAGAGTATAAACCAAGGTCTAGTCTGTGTCGCATACATTCCATCATAACAGACTTTAAAGATCCTGACGCTCATGTCCTAGACGAGTGAGTGCCGGTGACAAGAACACACCCAGCATGCAACTAGGTCCCCCATCCCTGGTTGCCCAGGATTGTGCTCAGTTGTCTGGAGCATTATTATGATGCGCCCAAAGGCTGCAAGTTGGTGCCTCGGGCAGCTTGAGTTAGATCCTGTATCGGCCAGCACCTCGAGTCTCAAAGTACGCTGAGATATGTGCGCTATAAAAATCCTCAAAAAAATAATACATGACACTCTTTGTATTCATCACGGCTTGCAAAATTGGAAAAGTAAAATGTTTAATTCCATATTGTAAGTTACACTTCTGATGTGCTTTCCTCTGAATGTCCTTGTAAGATGGCAGTGATCTTTCACCCTAATATCAGAGTTTATGAATAGTTTTGTACAGATGTGGCAGTGCGTTGATGTTTCAAAGACTACTGAATCAGATTCAGTGAAGATCATAGGCACAGGATTTTGTAATTTTAATAAATACAGTTTATATCATTTATTCATTTCTAAGAACTTCTTAGCTGCTTCTGGACCCCTGCAAGTCATGGGTTGTGTGTGTTGTCCATCAGCTCTAACATGTACCCAAAAATAATTATTATATTGAGGCGCTTGCTATTTTAAAATCAATTATTAGAAGTCTGGGTAAACTACATATATAAGGCTGTTTAAACTGTTTGTGGATGTTTTTAAATTGTATCTTAGAACCTTGGCTGGGTAAAATGAGCCGGGTTTGAATGTCAGTCAAACATTTCTTACTATGTTTGTCAGTCACTTCGAGACTAGTTACTCTGGTTAAACAAGGTCTGCACAAATATTTCTGGCCCTCACGTTTTGTAGAATGCCATATCAGCCTAGACATGTTTTGAATTAAAGTGTAGTGTTGAATGCTGGGATCGAGGGTCTGCAATTAGTAACCGATCAACATGATGTTTTAAATCTAAAAACAATGGGGTTTTAGAAGATTCGTAAAGGCACAAGTTTTGATTCAGGGTCTCAAGAATACACATACTGTTATAGGTGAGTTTTGTCATCACTCTTCCCAAAAAAGCTAACCTTCAGGAATGTGAAAATTACTACACTATCAGCCTCATCAGCCATTCCAGCAAGGACCTCCTGAAAATAATACTCGAAGCTGAACAAATCATAGAACAAGCAGGATTCAGGGCAGGGCGAAGTACCACTGAACAGATTTTCAACCTCAGAATAATCTGTGAGAAATACCTACAGCACCAACAACATCTACATCATGTGTTCTCAGACTTCAAGAAGGCGTTTGACCGAGTCTGGCATGCAGCTCTGTCAGAAACTATGAGAGTGTATAACATCAGCCTTAACATTATTGAAGTCATCAAAAGCCTGTATGACAAGGCTACAAATGCAGTCCTCCACAACAGCGCCATCAGAAACTGGTTCAAAACAACGATCGGTGTGCGTCAGTGATGCCTACTCTCTCCAACACTCTTCAACATTTTCCTAGAGTGCATCATGTCAAATGCCCTTGCAGATCTCGAAGGTACAGTCAACATAGGGGGTAGAGCAATCTCCAACCTTCGTTTT
Source organism: Oncomelania hupensis (assembly GCA_036898135.1). Lineage (NCBI taxonomy): Eukaryota > Metazoa > Mollusca > Gastropoda > Littorinimorpha > Pomatiopsidae > Oncomelania > Oncomelania hupensis. The sequence goes on from CM072517.1 coordinate 12,321,274, forward strand.
GCAGATGACATTGATGGATTGGCTGGAGAGGAACACGAACTTGCAGCTGGTACAGAGGCTTGACACCACCTCCAGAACCTATGGAATGGAAATAAGTGCAGAGAAGACCAAAATGATGACCAACAACACCAATGGCATCAACATGGACATCAAAGCAAGGCCAATCCCTCAACACAGTGCATAGCTTCAAATATTTAACAGCCATTGTATCAGACAATGGGTCACAACAGGAAGTCCTCTCCAGGCTCGCACAAACAACTGCTGCCCTGGCAGGTTGAAGCCAATTTGGAAAGACAGGCTACATTCCAAGGTAAGACTGCTGCGCTCCCTTGTCATCTCCATCCTCCTATGCTTGCGAAACATGGACACTCACAGCAGATCTACAATGAAGAATACAAAGCATGGAGATGAGGTGCTACATAATACTTCTGGACATTTCCTATACCCAGCACATCACCAACGATGAAGTCCGACAGACCATCACACAAGCCATTGGACAACACAATGACCTGCTCACAGTGATGAAAAAACGGAAACTCCGATGGTATGGTTATGTCACCAGATCATCAGGCCTTGCAAAGACCATCCTGCAAGGCACAGTGCAAGGAGGTAGAAGAAGAGGGATACCAAAAAAGAGGTGGGAGGACAACATTCGAGAATGGATTGGTCTGACACTGAGTGAAACCATCAGGGTTGCTGAGGACAGGGAAAGATGGAGTACGCTGGTTAAACGATCATCTGTGGTGCCCCTACGACCTTCAAGTTACGGGATAGGATAGGATAGGATAGGTGAGTTTTGTAATTCAAATTTATCAATGGTTTCTAGGGTAACAAGAAAGATGATGTCCTTAAAATTGCATTTTGTAACGTGTTCTTTATACTGAGCCACTCTCCCTGGATGTGCCTTAGAAGTTATAGGAAATAACTTAGCCAATACTAACCACATGAAACACATTTTGTCTGTTTTTAATATTTAATACAGCCATCGTGTCTCAAATTTCTTTAGAGAGAGAGATATAACACTTTCCTTGAATCAGTTTAATATTAATAATGGACATTTATATAGCGCTATTACTTGTCCTTTTAGAGACAAGCGCATAGCGCTTTACATGAAAGGAAAGAAACAAACATGAAACAACTTACAATATTGCATTAGAAATTATACAATGAGAAAAAAAAAAATAAATAAAATAAAACCACACACACAAAATCAAACAAAATACATAAAGTTAACTTTCTGCAAACAAGTCATCACAATCACAGCAAATCCACAAGCATAGCCAAAAGCAGAACAAATATGAGCTGCGGCTAGGGTCTATAGAATGAAGGATTTAATCAGGATAGTAGAGTTTGAAGAGGTGAGATTTTAGAGCTTGCTTGAATGAGGGTGTGGTCTGCTTGTGTCTGATGTTGGCTGGAAGAGTGTTCCATTGTCTGGGTGCACAATAGGTGAATGCCCGTTCTCCGTACATTTTGGTGTTGGTTTTTTGAATGCAGAGTGTGCGAGAGTCAGAAGAAGAGCGAAGAGTGCGAGAAGCGACATAGACAGACAGCAGATCTGACAGATATGAAGGGCAGGTTCCAGAGAAGAAATTGTGGCACAGTACGGACAGTTTGTATTTAATGCGGGCCTCTATGGGTAGCCAATGAAGCTTACGGAGTAGTGGAGTGATGTGATCGCGCTTTTTTGCCCTAAAGACTAGCCTAGCAGCACAATTCTGGACTTTTGGAAGTTTGTCTATGAGATGACTCGGGCAGGAAGCCAGTAGGGCATTACAATAGTCTAGCCTAGACAAGACTAAAGCACAGACTAAGGTGATGGTTGCTTGAAGGGTTAAGTAGCAGCGAATGGAGCTGATCTGACGCAAGGCAGCATATGCTGATTTACAAACTTGTGCAATATGGAAATCAAGCGTCATGTCACTGGACATAAAAAATGCTAGATTTCTAGCCGACTGAGAGAAAGAGATTTCATGCTCTCCTACACTTACAGAGGTAGGCAAGGTGCAAGCTAAGGCAGTTCTGGTCTTTTTGAACAGGAGAACCTGTTTTATCATCATTCAGCTTTAACTTGTTTTGTTTCATCCAGGATCGGACATCAGAAATGCAATTCTGTACAGTCTGGACATTGGTATCGATTTGTACCGGAAGACTTGATTTTAAAAGCTGAGTATCGTCAGCAAAAGCTTCAACAGTTACATCGTGTTTTTGAATCAGTTCGAGCAAAGGCTTTGTGTACAACACGAAGAGAATCGGTCGAAGAACTGACCCCTGCGGCACACCATAAGTCAAATTTTTGTACTTTGTAAAATGTATTTCTAGCGATTCTAAAGTTCTAAAGAACCTTTGAGTTCTACACTACAGTCTTGAAACTCTGAATTAAAATGACATTATAACAATTGTTTAAATCTGCCATTTTTAACTTCAATTTGAGGAAATGAAACCCACAAAAATTTGTAAGAAGTTGCTGGTTTAACAAAAGTCACCCGAACTCGTATACAGATTTTTACGGGTGGTTTAACAGTAGCTATCCCAGGGTGGAGAACAACTGAATCAAGAAATCTCTGAAATCCGGCCGGGGCCCAGGGGCCAAGCCCTGGTATTCGCCCCCTGGAAGAAAATAAATTTATGCAATTTTGAAAGTAATTTAGGGCCTCTCCTGAAAGCAAAAAGCAAAAAGTAAACACGAATAGAAACAAACAAAAAAAAGAAAGAATGTTTTAGGCACATGTCTTTCAAAAACATTAAGAATCTTGATTTGTAGGCCTAACAAAGTTTGAGGTCCACCACTGTTACACACAAACTCCACATTATTTTCCAATTTTACTGGGCACACGTTTGTCTTTTTTTTGTAAACAGGCAAGCATTTTTATAATTTTAGAGATATTTAGGGGTACGTTAGTAAAAACACCGCATCTTAGGTATTAGTGACTAGTGTATAGATTTAAATGAAATAAAATGCAAAATGAACAGAAATAAATTCTATTTTGATTATCTACCTTTTTATACTTCTCTTGTCATGTCTTTTTTTTATTACTCCATGTGCATAAAAAAAAAAGTTTTAAAAAGTCCAAACAAGCCCCCTCTTCTTCACTTTCATGCCAGTCTGAAAGATCGTATGCATGCACACTATTGACACTAATTGTCTAATGTCAGTACCGATCTCTTCCTCCGACTCCAAGTCCATTTCTCTCACTTTAATGTCTGATAAATGGAAGCCTGTAAACTCCCTTTCATCAGTCGAAGAATCTAAACCATCCCTTTTAGGCACACAGTGACACACACAAGAAAATTTGAAAAATAAAATCGAAAAAAACAAACGCATCACAGAAAACTTGTGGAAATGCAGTCGAATTTTTTCACAACAGAACAAATCGGAAGTCAATTGCCGGAAGTCTCGCAATCTTTCAAACAACGCGAGAATATAACCACATGCAGTGTTCCCTCCACACACACAAAATGAGAGTCCTTGGGACTCCCAGGTATAAAATTTTAAGAGTCCTTGTGCAAATTTTGAGAGTCCCCAAATCGGTGGATGAACGGGTTTTGGGCCCAGTCAACCAAGTCAGAAGTGACATGATCGTGTATGATAGAATCAAAGAATGGATTAACGAAGATTTCTTTTTTTCAATGAATGTATTGCTTGGAGGAAGTTTACAATGCGCGCGCATGCGATTTTTAAGGACGACAACTCCCGACACAATCTTTAATCGTCTGCAATGGCAGTCTCAGTTGGGTTCTGATTCTGATTATGCCGTGAATTAGTTCGCCACTCGTTGGTCGTATTTATGACTTCACCGATTCCAAAAAAATGTGTGCGTCCACAGGACGCACATATGCAAATTTTCCTGCGTCATTTTTCATATTTTGTGCGTAATTGACGCACTACTGTGCGTAATCGGGAACACTGCCACATGGATGATACGGACGCTTTTGGACGTTTTGCCTGTTTATACCTTCGGTCGCTTTTGGCCGTTATGCCCAGTAAAGCATAGCCCCTCAGCTTCTCACATTCGGAACTCAATATTTTTTTCTCGGAAATGCAAATGCCTTCCGCGGAAATCCGCGGATTCGCGGAAAATTCTCCACCCTGCTATCCTTAATAGATTTAAAAACATTTTGGCTTTCAAAAATTGTAAGAGTTAAGGTCTAGAAAACATAGTCAAACATAAGAGGGTGCAGGACTTTTTGTGTATGTCATTTTTAATTGATTCCAAAATCCTAAATATAGTTTTTAAAGAAAAAAAATGTATAAACCAAACTTTAAACTTCAGAACATGTACAATTGCAACAACAGATGCAGTCAACAACACAGTCATGATCAGTCACATTCATCCTCACAATCACAAGTTTGTTTGACTACAAGTGTGTTTATTTTACAGACTTGACTTATATCTTGCCCATAAACAATCAAATAATATAATAATATATGTGTATGGTCGTCGCATCTTTTATATTCTTCTGTAAGTTTCTAAAAACTCTTTTGAAGGCTCTTTTGTGTAGAAAATTGCATTCTTTATCAATTTCATATTGTTTAGTGAAGTGATTATATATGGTTCATAAAGCATGCATTTCCAAAAGATTTTCCAGCGGTCATCTTTTAACATGGTCGTGAGTGGGGTAGCAAAATATTCCATCAAAATAATTTCTAAGCACCTTAATGTGTCCGTCATTTTTATTCCTATGTATTTTCTTATGAAGTTTTAATGTCTCAGTGTCATTAGAAACTACATGTAATTCCTCCTTTACAAAGTTTCTTTGCAGTGTTTTGCAATCACTTCTTTGTGATAAACAGTACTGGTGGATTGGTATATATCACTCTGGGCCCAATGCATAGAGGTAGACTTCACACGAAGTTATCAACTAGTATGCAAGTTGTGAACTTTGAGCGCTAGTTCATAATGCATGAGCCAGTAGGCCGCACCTAAGTTACCAACTACCAAGTCCGCATCGGAAGTGGACTACCAGCTCCAAGTTAGTAACTACGCGAAAGCAAACATGGCTTGCGTTCTTTCGTGTAGGCAGCACAATCGCCGATTGCTTCAAAGAAATTGAGTATTTAGAGACATAACACATCCCTTTGAGGTGTGGAACAATAGTTAATTTCTAAAAAGATACTGATTGCCGAGAACATGATTTTAGATTAGAGCTAGCCAATGTGCTAGAAGACAGCATCAAATTTTCCACTTGCAAGAAATAGGTCATCAGACATCAGCCCCTTGTTGCAGTTGTTGTCTTGTACTCCAGTGATACGCCACTGGCTGTAGCCTAACACATGCTTTCAAGGATATTGTTTACATTTGCAAAAATAATACAACTATAAAACATATAAATCATGACTGCAGTGCAACAATATATATATAATATTCCACAAAACATTCATACTGTTCAAAGTTTTATTTTTTAAAAAAAAAAGACTATTGGATAATCATAGCAAAATCTTTAATTTATAGTCCTGTTTGACATTTTCTATTAAAATGACAATCATAATATTTCATACACAATCATCGCATAAAGATGACTTTAATTATGATAAAATTACATAAGATTTTACGTCACTTTGTTTTCGGATGTTAAAATGTCATTATTTATTTATTTATCAGAGATTCCCATGCCTAAAAATATCAGGTCAGAACTTCTTAGTCAACAGATGGGTTGCATACGTGCATAGAGCTCTACTGTAGTTCGCAATTACATGAAAGTTTATAACTTCGAAGTTTGTAACTTTCCGTAATTGAAGTCTGATGCATCGGACCCTCTGTCAACTTCTTAAATACTTAGTGACCACAAGGGATAGGTTGCTCTTTTTGGGACGTCATTGGCAATTTCCCCCCGGCTGATATATATCTTACTTTTGCATTTAGCAAATTTAAATTGGGGCGACCTTCACCTAGCTTAGAGGAACTAACGATGCAGTTCCGATTCGCACCTTTCTGACCTTAAACAAGACATCCTCTTGAACGTTCAATGAACTGTCTGCTTTCAGAACACTATCTTTGCCAAAAAAACTGAAACTGTCCTTTCTCCTGTACTCTTCAATCTCTGCATGTCAAGGATTCTACTCAACTCCCATTATTAAAATTAAATACTATGATCACAGCTATTGAAGGTCTTGCCAATTCTGGTTCCGTCTATTTCTCTAATGTGAGCAGAATTTTGTAGATCTGAACTTCAGTAATGATCATGGAGTAGGAAAAATCCCATCCCTAATCTTATTATTGGTAGTATCAAGTTTGAGCTGGTGACTGAATACAGGTACCTCGAACAGTAATTGATGCGATACAGTCATTGATGCGAACCTCGGTTTCAGGGCTAACAAGTGCGTACGCCAGTCATGCATCCACTGCCCAGAAACAGGAAAATGAACATCCTCTGACATGCTTCAATTCTTTTATCGTTCTTTTATTGTCAGCCTTCATCTTTTCTTTTATCTGCTAGTATGGAATTTTGTGCATGAAGAACAGAAGCATGCATGATCATGTGGTAAATGTGTACAGAAAGATTGTGGGAAGAAAACAAAGTCAAGTCTGCTGTGTGCAAAATTTGTACAGTACAGCAGACATGTATTGGCCAGCCAAATCTTGACTGATTTCATGTACAAAACTCAAAAGTGAGGATTGTCAAATATAAAATTACATATTTCCCACTTTTCACTTCACTGCTCAAGTTATCAATCTAAATTTCACATACTATCCTTATAATAAACTTCAAGATTATATAAGTTCAACGACCAATGTCAGGGAATTTTAAATGTACAGTACAGCAATACATCAATAGTCACTAGTACAGTACAACAGTAGGCCTACCATTATTTATTTATTATAATTATTATTATCATTATAATTATTATTATTATTATTATTTATGCCAACATTACCAACAGTACTACTACTACCAACTTTCGATACGAAAGTCATTATTACTGATTGACTTCCACAGCATTTGCGGTTTCGGTCCTTATCAGTTTTTTTGTGTGTGTGTGTGTGTGTTTTTTTCTCCCTTTCTTTTTTTTTTTTTTTTTTGGAGGGGGGGGGGGGGGGTAGAAACTTAAGGGGTGGCAATTATGAAATTAATCATAACTTTAACATTTTTTTTAAAAGTGAAATAGTTTTACCTTTTAAGAAATCATTCCCAGATCGCCAAGAAAGCATATAACGTTCAAGGTTCTTCGTAAAGCCTTTTCCAAAGTATTTTACATTTCCGTCAATGATGCTGGGAACACGATTCTGAACGGCTGCATTCTAAATTAGGAAATGAATAACACGTAAAGTTGCTTGCCGTTGGTTGCGAAGTATCGAACACTCAGACTTATCGCTGTTTCAATTTCGTTTTATTTGATCAGTAAAACACTTTACTAATCCAAAATATATTGTAATGGTCAGATAATGTTTTGTTGTTTTTTTTATTATTATTTTTAATGTAATATATATATACACACATAGATATATAAGAATACAGAGCTAGACTTCTTGGTCGCAGTTCATAGCTCACAAATTCTAATCTCTGTGTGTGTGTGTGTGTTTGTGTGTGGGTGCGCGCGCGCGCGTTTGGGTGTGAGCGTGTGTGGGTATGGGGCGCCATGTGTCCATTTATTCTATGTGACCATTCTATACATAGAATACATTCTATGCACATAGAAAGCATTCTATGCACACAAAAAGCATTCATTAGTTGAAATTCCATTATAAAAAAGAAACCAATATTGTAAGTCATAGAATAAAATTCTTTGTATAGAATAACATTCTATAATATAGTGTAAAATTCTATGTCCATAATAAAATTCTATGTATAGAATAACATTTTATAATAGAGAATAAGATTCTATGTATGTAATACAATTCTATATTATAGAATGCACTTGTATGCATAGAATTATATTCTATAACATAGAATGAATTTTATTACAAAGAATGAATTCTATAACATAGAATTTATTCTATGTGCATAGAATTCATTCTATAACATAGAATGAATTCTTTAACATAAAATAAATTGCATGACATAGAATGAATTCTATACGCATAGAATTCATTCTATAACATAGAATGAATTCTTTAACATAAAATAAATTATATGACATAAAATGAATTCTATAGCATAGAATTCATTCTATGACATAGAATGAATTCTATAACATAGAATGAATTCTATATGCATAGAATGAATTTTATAGCATAGAATGAATTCTATGACATAGAATTCATTCTATGACATAGAATTCATTCTATGACATAGAATGAATTCTATGACATAGAATTAATTCTATAGGCTTAAAATGAATAAGATGACATAGAATTCATTCTATGACATAGAATTAATTCTATAACATAGAATGGATTCTATAGCATAGAATGAATTCTATGTTACAGAATGAATTCTATGTCATAGCATTCATTCTATGCTATAGAATGCATGCTATATTATAGAATTCATTCTATGCTATAGAATAAATTCTATGTCATAGAATTCATTCTTTGCTATAGAATTCATTCTATGTTATAGAATTCATTCTATGGCATAGAATTCATTCTATGTTATAGAATTCATTCTATGTCATAGAATGAATTCTATGCTATAGAATTCATTCTATGTCATAGAATTCATTCTATGTTATAGAATGAATTCTATGACATAGAATGAATTCTATGTCATAGAATTCATTCTATGTTATAGAATGAAATCAATATATACACTTTTTTTTAAAATAGTAAAAACTGGGGCACTGTCAAGGTATAGAGAACATTTTTTATGGCATGTAACTGTATTGCAGATAAATTTTTGCCACATCCCATCACCAGACCACATCACTCTACATCACACTGCACCACAAATGTGATGGGTAGGTGGGGTGAAGTGATTAGGTGGTGTGATGATGTGGTCTGATTCACTCGCTTTTAAGGAATAATAGAACTGTATTGCAGATACATACATACACATTACCACATCACATCGCGACACAACATCACTCTAAATCACACCACACTGCACCACAAATGTGATGGGTGGGAGGGGTGGGGTGATTAGATTATGTGATGTGATTCACTGATGCCATGATATGTGCTGTCTGCTGCAATGTGAAGCTGTGCTGCTGCTGTGATGTCGGCTGATGTGATGTGATGATTTGTTGATGTGATGTGATTTTATGTGGTGGTGCGTTTTCACGATGATGGTGATGAAGCAATGTGATGCGGTGATGTGATGTGATGATGTGATCTATGTGGTGATGCGATGTGGAGATGTGTCATACAATATTTTTTGCTAATTTTTTTTTTACAGTTTATTATATGTTTTTTTAATTATATGTGAATAAAATGAATAATAGGTATAAATAATTAATTGTATAACACAGCAAGAATTGGATGACATAATATGCCTTATTTTAACATGAAATGGATTTTATACATAACACATAATAAATTCTATTTTCATAGAATTTTTTTTCACATTTGGTGCACATAGAATGCATTCTATGTTATAGAATGTTCATTCTATAACATATAATCCATTCTATAACATAGAATGTTCATTCTATAACATAGTATCCATTCTATAACATAGAATGTTCATTCTATAACATAGAATGCATTCTATAACATAAAATGTTCATTCTATAACATAGAATTCATTCTATAACATAGAACGTTCATTCTATAACATAGAATGGTTCATTCTATAACATAGAATGTTAATTCTATGCGCAACTGGTCATTCTATGTCAGACGAGGCTCTGACCTTTTGACTAAGTTTCCGGTGGGGGGAAAAAATGGCCGCCGCACGGGAAGAACGTGTTGAAGAAGTTGAAGAGGTATGTTTATTGATATTAGTAATATTAGTAATATATTAGTAATGAATATATAATATATTTGTTTATAGTTCCTTATTTTCATCAAACCAATGTATCCCTAAACGGTCACTATTTAAAAGCGAAAGCTTTAGCGCTGCAGGTGCGCGAGTTCCTGTTTACGTTTGCCACGCTCTATTTCTTCAACTGCTGTTCTGCTTTTGTCAACAGTTTTCGATCTTTTGTATTCAGTTCTTTGAAGTGAAGATAGTGTCGAAGCGATGGACGCACGGAAAAGCAGTGCTTTCTTCAGTGGATGGTCGTGTGATTCCGCATCCGCTTGTAATTGCGCTGACATCGTGGATCGACGATGCAAGGCTGTGGCCACAAGTTGGATACAAAAACATTTTTAACTCAGAACTTCGTTCTGTCGGAGGGGGTAGACGGAGAGGCGATGGAAAACTATAAGGCAATGGAATCGTACCAGAGTTGTATAGCAATATTCGACCTTTAAATATATTAATTATTGCATTTTATGAGTGTACAGTACGGTTATTTCTTCGGTATTGAGCGAAAAAACCTGATTATTTAATTAGATTTTGTCACTATAAACCCTTACAGAACCTCAGCACATTGTAATGAAAAAAGCAAGCACGCGGGGGAAGGGAGGGTGGGGGGGGGGGGGGTGAAACTTCCTATGTTACATTTTTATTTTATTGATCTATTTGATGGCAGTATCGAGTATGTGAGTAACATTCTTGAGCATTTTTGTCTGTTTCTAGTATTTTTTTTTGGTTGGTGTTGACATTAGGCAAGGTTTTTCACATTAGGCAAGAGCATTTTAACTAATGTGAAAAGAAAACACGAGTACACGATAGTGTGTATTTTGTTTTACCTTATTTAATATTTAAATCGCCATAGGCATTACGGACATCTTGCTCTTGATTGGTGCTCCCAAATCTTTAATCCGATAAAGGGGGACAATTTGTGCATTCCCACATTGCACATCAATTGCAGAACTGTTCACTCTATGGCCTGACCTGAAGCTTGTCACTGGTAGACTTCGCCAACCCAGAGCAGTAGAGCATGCTAAGTTGGTGTGTTCAGGACAAGCTGGCAATTTGGATGAGGGACTTCAAGATAAAAAATTAGGTGGTCAGTTAGACTACAATTTGTTTAGTGGCAGATTATCAGTGAGCATGTTCGATGAGGCAGAGCCCCTTCAAAATGTCTGACTGGGATGTTTGTGGAAGATCTGGAAAAATTGGACCCTTTAGTTTAGACTCAAGTCACTCAAGAAAATGATTAATTCAACAACAAACTAGTTTATTTAACAAATGAAAATGCTAACGTAAAAAGTCATAAATCAAACGGTTTAGAAGAAAATTTAATTTTTGTTTTTGCATTGTTTTTTCTTTCTAAAAAAATTTTCTTTTGGTGAATCATTCATTTGGAATTGGAGTATTGTTTATATTTATTCATCTATTCTTTTGTCCTCAGTTTTTGTCATGACTGACATCCAGAGGCCCATCCTATCATGTTTTCCTGCTGTACAATTGTGCCTAGCAGTATGTATAAATTTACTGATAACATTTGTTTTAGGGATGTGTTGGCAGACCAACAATCCTGTTTGATGTGGATCAAGCAGCTGAACTGCTTTTTGAAGTGCGTCTGCCTGCAAGAACAGTTGCATCAATGATGGGTGTTTGCCGCCAAACGCTTTACAATCGTTTGCGTCAGGAAGGTAAATATTGATTGGATTGCATAAGATTACTTTAAAAAAATACATACATTATTTAATTTAATATTATCTATTCTTTATGTTTTGATCTGGTGTGATTTTGTAAATTACAATTGATATTGATAATTACTAAAAAGTTTTAAAATTTATTGGAAAATAAAATTATTCCAGCATTGTTGATTGGAATAAAAATGGAAATTCAAGGGTTTGAGTGAATATAGAATGGTATTGGAAATTACTCCAGGTATTGTAAAAAGATATTATTTGGAGATTCCATGGTTTGAGTGGAAATAGAAGGCTTATACATATATTAGAAATTAATTTAAACAAATGGAAATAGTACTGTTTATTTTCCTATCTATATTTTTGATTGAATGCACCACATTTTACTATACATTTTCAAAAGCTTTTTATATTATTTATTTTATTTTTTAACACATACAAGATATTTTCATTACAGCAATTTTTATCAGTTTGAGGAAGGGTGGGGGGGTGAGGGGGGGAGTTGACCATTGCATCCCAAGCAAAAATGAGTGTCTTAACAGCAGGGTTTGACACTAACTTTTTAAGCTCAGGGCGGGTATTGCCCCAACTGCAAAATTTTCAGGGACGGAAATTCAAAATTTGGGGCAGAAATCATAACGATTAAAAAACAAAGATGCATTAGGCTGTCTTCGTTTATTTGCACTGTCTAAAGATTTTTTTCTTGTTCTTTTTGTCTGCCTGTGCTTACTATTTCAACATTGCCATCTCGTTACCAAAAAAACAAAAACAAAAACAATCTCACGATTTGCACATTTATAGCTCACCGGGAACCCCCGAGGGGATGCCGGGGGTGGTTCTTTCAGTAATAAATAGTATCCCCACTTTCTGGAAATTCAGTGCTTGAATTTCCTCTTTCTGTCGCTCTCTTATTTTTTCTGCCTATCTACTGTGTTCTAACAATCTACTATCCCTCTGCTTCATTGGCCCAGTCTCCTGCCTTTTTTCTTGAAAGTCTTTTATTCTTTTCCGGCACTCCCCATCTGTGTGTTGGGTTTCTTGAATCAGCTTGCTAGTATTGGACGCGTTTTGCTAAATGGTCATTAGGGCACCCTATGATGAGTTATTATTTAACAATTAGGCATTTTCTAGGTATGTTTTTGTTGTTATTTTGTAATTGCATTTGTGTTTTATTTTGTGTTTTTAAACGGGGGTTCGAAAAATTAGAGTATTAGCCTCAGCGTCCCCCACATGGAGTGCCTTTATTTGTAAAGTGACCGGCTATCGAAAAGCCTTCAATGTTACCATTTGGGCTGATTTAATTTAGAGCCTTGCATACAGGTGGGGGGAGTGGTCCTAATACGGCTCTATTAAGTCGGCTGGACCTAAACCAATGAGTAAACAAACAAACAAAGCTCACCGGGAAAGCTTGACGAAATTTGGTTTCCATGCACAAATGTTTCAGTAAGTGCTTGTTAAGAGTTCTTTGCCTTGGACAGTAGATTTTATTTTTTTACGAAGCCTATTTTTTATTTCCGGTTTTATATTTTTGAGAATATGTTTGAAGTAACAGAGTTTAGCTTTCGGGTTAGCGGCATTTAATCACTAATGGTTAACGGCAGATCGATTAAACATAACTAGAAAGCTGCCCCAGATATGAAAAAACGTCGGGGCCTACGTCAGAACTTTGGAGCGTACCGAATAGTGTCGCCTAGTGTCGAATACTGAATAATAATAATAATAGTTTCTTATGTTTGTTTATTCATTGCTTTAAGTTAGGGCTGCACGACAATGTTTGGTCGTTTTAGCAGCTTATTTGTATCAAACTAAAGTACCTTATGACATTTCACGGAATTTTAGTGCATAGAGACGTCGAGTATAATTTATGGAACAAAAAAGGTTATTAAAAAATCAACACTTGACAGCAGACATCTAGGTACTTTTACGATTTGATTCTTTATCTTTTAACCTAAACCGTCGCAATCGATGTTTTATTGTGTGCCTGTACCCCGACTGCATTAATTTATCATTCTTTCTCTCTGTATTTTTTGATGAATTTGTGTATTGTTAATAACAATTGAGACTATGAGCACACATTAGCGAGTGACTCACATAATCTGTGTTGAAGTTATTTTAACAACGTTAGACGCCATTTAAACTTTTAGACACTGATCGCGGCCTTTGTGCGCACTGATTAGTCACAATCTCGCTTGTTCAAAGCCATTTTTAGCTTTATTTGATTGTAAGTTAAAGAAGGTGAAAACTAAATAACACATACCAGTGCTAATCACATTAAATTTTTTAATTTCGTCATCGGATTTACTGAAAAACATGTTTGTAGGCTTAAATGCATACTTTTTATAATATTGTTAAGCTGTAGAATGCTCAAAACAGTCCGTTAATGTTTGTTAGAGAACTTAGTATCTTTAAGGTCCAGCAGACTACATAGAACCATCAGGACCACAATATTATAATTAATAGTAATAACAACAACAAAAACAACAATAATATTATATTAATAGGAATTAGGCTATTTATCTATTTATTTTTTCTGTGACGTTTTATCTCAAGGAAGCAAAGCGAAAAAATTGATAGTACTATTTGTCAGTATACATGTATTATTTGAGAAAAAAAAAGTTACCTCTCCCCCCCCCCGCCTTACTCCCCCTCCCCCCTTTTTTCTCTCGCCTTGTTTTCAAATACTGTAACCTTGTTAATATTTTTCTATTTAACTGCCTAAAATGTATTGTTTGTAACTTGACAACCTCTTCTGTTTCAAAAGTTTAAGTTTGAGCTTTAATAAATTTGCTGTCTTTTTTCTATGTATGAATGTTCTGTGTCCTTAGTTTAGCATTCGCATTGTTGTAATTTAATAGTAAATATTTCGTTCATTCATTGATCATTACATTTTAATGTTGTGTTTTATTCACTAGCGTTAACTTATTGTGTGTTTGTGTTTTTCTTTTTAATTTCTGAAATAAGAGCAGTCAGAGGTATAAGAAAAAAACAACTTACATAATGAAAACAATTTAATAATAACATTCTGACTTGAATGGGGTTGGACATAGAATGGGTTTTGAGTACACTTTATGTGAAAAATTGTAAAGTAGCTAAAATGTGGCTAAATACTACAGATAAAATAAATTTTGACTCGTTTATCCATAACAGATTTTTTTATTACCTCAAAAGTTGGACAATATATAAATAAATTTTGCTTTTCACTTCAAAGACTGTAACCATTATATCATTTTCTTTATATATAAAACTGTTTGTATCTCTTTCTTTTAGTTAAATTTAGATTTTGAATCCCTTTGTTAATTGTAATATAGGCCTATGTTTGTATACCAAATAAAAATATTATATGTAGAAGGTATCTAGAGAGGGAGAGAGAGAGAGGGGGGAGGGAGAGAGAGGGGCAATAGAGAGAGGGGTAGAGAGATAAGGGCATTGTAAGAGAAAGAGGACCTTATAATTATTTAACAGTAGTTTTAAATTATTTACATTTATGTAATCATTTCTAAATTATTAATTTTATTGATATCTTTATTCTATTTTTTTATTTCTTATAATTATTATATAACTAGTGATAATAATGGTGATAATAATAATAATGGTAATAATTATTGTTATTGTTGGTATTATTATTAGACCTATTATTATTATCATTTGTTATTATAATTATTTGATACCATTACTATCGTTTTCATAATCTCTGTTAATATTGTTGTTATCTTTATCACTATTGTATTAACAATAGTTTTTTATTCATGTGTTGCATTTGTCATGATTCTCACAACATATCAATTTTTCCCCCAGCCCCCTCAAACCCATCGGCTTATCTCAATAGTCTTTATAAAGACATAAATAAATAACTAACTTGCACACTACTTTAAAATGTAGCTAGCTACTTTTTGGGAGAAAGTAGCATTAAAGTAGCTAGCTACAAATTGTTGAGTAGCTAAATCATCCCTGCCTATCACAGGCAAATAACATAGATATGACTTCTTCAGTTCTTGACTCATCAACCTTTATAAATTACAAATGTTTAACTTAAGCCTAATTACAATATATTCTGTGCAGGCTTGGATATCGGTACCAATAGGTACACGGACATAGCCGATGAAGAGTTGGAGACAGTCATGAGGAAAATCATTGCAGATCATCCTAATGCAGGAGAAGTGTACATAACTGGACATCTGCGAGGCCAGTCAATTTTCGTTCAGCGTCGGCGTGTCCGCGCCATGATGCACCTCATTGATCCGGACGGGATTGAAAGTCGACAAAGGACAACTATCCACAGAAGGGATCATTATTCAGTCCCATGTCCCAATTTTCTTTGGCACTTAGATGGAGCACACAAATTAATAAAATGGAAGTTAGTCATACATGCAGGGATTGATGGCTTTTCTAGAACAATTGTATTCCTGCGTTGTTCCAACAACAACAGATCTATGACAGTAGAGAATTTGTTTCTGCAGGCAACAGAGCAATATGGATGGCCATTGAGAGTTAGAACTGACTATGGTGGAGAAAACTTTGGTGTGTGGGACAAAATGCTAGGCTATCGAGGTGCTGATCGTAAACCAGTGATAGCAGGATCATCTGTCCATAATACTAGAGTCGAACGTCTCCATAGAGACGTGACTACACAGGTTTCTTGCCGATTTAGAGATAAGTTTTTGGCAATGGAAGCTGCTGGCATTTTGGATGCAACTAATGACACAGATTTATTTTGTTTGCATTTTGTTTTTCTTCCCTATATCAACAAACTACTCAATGAATTTAGGACTGCACATAATGGGCATTCCATTTCAACAGAAGGAAATCAAACACCACTACAGTTGTTTTTTATGAACCAGGCACTCTTGGGTAATTATGAGAGAAGCAATGATTCATTCCCAGGTGTCTCTGTAACTGAGCTGAGACGTTCTGACATGCCATATGTTGAAGTTCCACCTATATTCTGCCCTCTTTCTAGAAGAGAGTTAGTTGAACTAGAACAGAGATTCGATGTAACATCAAATGATTTTGAAGGTCTCGTTGATGCTTTCAAAAGTGTCGCTCGGATTGTGGAGGAGTGTTTGAGAAGGAGACTGTAATTTATATGCTTGTTGTTTTATCAGATTTACAATTTAAATACGGATACTTTAATATGTGACATAACTAATGCTATCGTCATTATACACATATAAGCCAATCTATTTTGGTTCAGCGTCAGCATTTCCATGCCTAGCTCAAACATTCATTTGTCTTGTATAGTTACATAATAAAAAGTATCTTTTATATTTATTTGTTGTGTTTATGATTTTAGCTTCAAGATACTTAGCAGTCTCAGTTGTGTTTAAAATTTTTTCTTAATGCGCATTGATTAATAACGAATAAATAACTCCCTCTCCTGCTGGGTGCAGAAAAACATGACCCACAAGTGTCTTTTATTATTGTCCTTTACTTCATCCTCCACAGGCCCAATCCACTCGAGTTAAACAAAACAATCGTCAATGCTTAAATATGAAGCTCCTGAATTTTAAATGGCTGGTTGTTTGTGAGCTGACAAATGTCAATGTTTGGATTATTTTTTATTATTATTAACTGTAATAATTGAAGTTGCAGCCTATGAAAATTTTAGTCAAATGTTTTTGAAGATTTTAGCGAAATTATATAGTGCAAACTGTGTCTGGCACTGATGGCAATAGTAGGAAATCGAGGAACCTAAGCTTAATTTAATACTCAGTCCACAGAGACAGCCTATTAGGAATGGTGATGGGGTTAGCCATTTTAGAAATTAGGGTACTGGGAACATTTTAATAAATCATCGAGCCATCCCAACACTAGAAATTATATTGCCGGCTGTGCGGCAATGTTTTGGTCGTTTTAGCAGCTTATTTAAAAGAAGTGAAATAAAAATTGAACCTAGCTGATTTATTCTTTGCAGAAAATAAAGGAAACAAAATGCATGTATTGAAAATAATGTGATCATGATGATTGGTGCAAGTACTGTTAATCATTAACAGCGAGCATTTGAATTAACACATCTCTGAGTATCTTCTGAACATAGCTGCATACATGTATACACTATTTGTGGGAACTATCAGATATTGCAGAATAGCTTGTCTTATTCAAGTACTAATGTAAATGAATATAGGTTTAAAAAAATACAGTTTCTACAAAAAAATGTCATTAATGCAGCAGTTACAGAAAACTCCTGAAATATGATAGGCCTACCTGTAGTGACACTGAAACTGTGCCATAAATCTGTTAAAAGTGAAATGGAGGGATTAACAATAACTTGCCTCTAAAGAACTGTATAGTGCATAATTAATGTGTAAGTAGCATTAAATGATACAATTACATTAAATTGTCAGAGCAACTGAAGAGGCTGAATAATTATGCTTACCCAAGAACAGTAGCACGAGTTGGCAGTACATGTACCAAAGTGGTGGGGAGATGGCCAGGAGTGAGCGCAGACTGCTGCTGATACAAGGTTATTGGTTGCTATGCAATGATGGTGGCATATGGTAAAGGAAACAATGTCATTCACTATCTGTATTTCCATTTAAATGTATATCCTCATTGGGGTGCCGGGTGTTTCAGTATAAATAGTATCCACACTTTCTGGAAATTTAGTGCTTTAAATTCCCACTGTCGCTGTCTTTCTCATTTGCTCTTTCTCATTCCTGCTCTGTTCTATCAGTCTGCTATACTATCTTCTTCTTCACTAGACCAGTCATCTACCTTTTTTCTTGAAAACTCTTCCGGGACAAGACTCCTTGTTTGTGTATGAGGTCTGTTGGATCAGCTTGGGAATAAAACAAAACACCCAAAACACAACTGCAGAGACTACAACTTGTTCAAAATACTGCAGCAAGGATTGTTCTAAAACAAAAAAGGAATGAGCACATTTCACCTGGACTTCGTTCTCTTCGTTGGCTGCCCGTTGAAAAAAGACTATCCTATCCTATCCTATCCTGTCCCGTAACCCGAAGGTCGTAGGGGCACCACAGATGACTAGACTAGACAAAAAAGACTAGACTACAAAATCCTGGCACTTGCCTATCAGTGCTTTATGAGCACTGCTCCCACCTACCTCATAGAACTGGTCTCCCCTTACCAACCCAGACGCGAACTCAGGTCAGGGACTCAGTGTAGACTTGAAATCCCCAGTGTGCGCACAAGCAACACAACCAAAAAGACTCTTGGAATGCGCTCCTTCAAAAATGCTGCGCCCACTCTGTGGAACTCCCTTCCCCTGAGCTTGAAGCAAGCTCCATCCCTGCCAAGCTTCAAGAAAGGACTAAAAACTTACTTGTTTTAATATGGCTGAATCACCGTCTTAGTGCGCATAGAGCATGAACACTACGTACATGGATATTTTGGCGCCTTACAAGATCACATCATCATCATCATCATGAATATTGGACGCTTTCTGCCAGGTGGTCACTAGGGCTTCCTATGATGTTATTATTTAGCAATGTAGGCATTTTATATGTGTTTTGTTGATAATTTATAATGATGTTTGTATTATATTTTGTTTTTGTAAACGGGGGTCCGATAAATTAGTGTACAGCCTCAGCGTACCCTGCGTGGGACGTCTTTATTGTAAAGTGACTGGCTGGTGGAGAGCTTTCAGTTTTACCACTAGGGTTGTTTCAGCAGATCTTTTATGCGGATTGGGGGTTGTCCGGTCCTGATTTGGCTCGGAAGAGTCCGCTGGACCTCAAGCAATAATCATGTCATGTAATGTAATTTAAATGTATATATGTTATATTAAATTTGCACTTAACTGTATTGCTTGTTTCTTGATACCTAACTCTTTCCTGCCTATGCTGGGTGATAACACCAAACTTGAAATGACATGTTCATTTCAGAGATGTTCTCATGGACTATTTTCTGTCTGATATCTGTGTGACTATACAATATTATACACGCACAGAGAAAAATAAGTTCAACTTTTTTTTTGGGGGGGAGGAGGGGTAGGGGAGGTGTTTTTATTAAATGCAAAAACAGCCCTAGAGTGAACAATATTTATGCACTAATTTCATCTCTTTGTAATTTCTAGGCAGTGACTCAGTGTTGACCTACAACAGAACTGGAACTAAACTAAAGATAAAAACTACATATAACTTTTAAAAAATTGCTTCTGAAAAATACTTCTAAATTAATAACATTATCCACTTATGAGTACAAAATGTTTCAGTTATTTCCCTTTTGTTTCCTGAACAAATAATGGGCGCACCACATGACTTATAAAGTCACCAAGACAAGAGATGTGTCGAATGTAAACATTGCGTTGATTCAAAGTCAACTTTTAGACACACAAGTTTGTAAAGTCAAGAAAAAACAGTAGGAATTCTCTCAAGATGTACACTATACAATCTTAGTAGGACAAAAAGGTCAAAATACAATTCAGTGGAGAATACTTTTAATAGTTTTATGTATGTACTTGAAACATTGGTTCTTTAAAATACATTTAATTTGGATGTAAACGTGTTAAAAGGAGAGAGAGAGAAGGAAAATAAGGATTAGAATATAAGGACAGATAAATAATAATACATTGACACAAAAACAACATGGAAACAAAATATACCTACAAACACAGCTTTATTATTAATAATAACAGCAAGGAGCTCCAACACTGATCATGCAAACCAAAAAACTAAAAATTGTAAATTTAGTAACGAATAAAATATAAAGGAAATAAAATTAAATAATAAAAATGAATAATAATTAAACAAAAACTATTCAATACTTTAGCACAAATAACAAAAACAAGACAAACCAAAGAAATTGTTACCAAATTTTCCACTGATATTCTTTACCCATTTGTTCTCCTAAATATCTGCTGGTTTAGCAAACGTTTTCACCTTTTAGGAAAATGATTTAAGGAGTTGTTCATAATGAAACTGCTGTCCATCAATTTTAACTATGATAGCCGTAAAGGAAACCACATACATGTAACTATCCCTGTAGACTGTCAATGAATAATAATAAATAATAATATAAATAAAACACCACAGCTTTAACCAGTGTTTTTAATTACTGTAGTATATCTAGCATAGCTGTTCTATTTAAATTGTAATTCTAAATAAAAACAATTCTTATGAAGTGTTTATATATTTAAGATATGTGTATATAAGCGTTGCTACATTACTGTTTTAATATGTCACTTAAACAAATACTTAATGAAATAATAGGGTAATATTGTAGCTAGCTTATGTTCAGAGGCAGAGGATGAGAGAGGCTGAGTGAGGCTGAGGGAGGCTGAGAGGGAGACTGAGAGAGGCTGAGAGAGACTAAGGGAGGCTGAGGGAGGCTGAGAGGGAGGCTGAGGGAGGCTAAGAGGGAGGCTGAGAGAGGCTGAGAGAGGCTAAGGGAGGCTGAGGGAGGCTGAGAGAGGCTAAGGGAGGCTGAGAGGTAGGCTGAGAAAGGCTGAGAGAGGCTAAGGGAGGCTGAGAGGGAGGCTGAGAGGGAGGCTGAGAGAGGCCGAAAGAGGCCGAGAAGGAGGCTGAGAAGGAGGGTGAGAGAGGCTGAGAGAGGTTGAGGGAGGCTGAGATAGGCTGAGGGAAGCTGAGAGGGAGGCTGAGAGGGAGGCTGTGAGAGGCTAAGAGAGGCTGAGAGAGGCTGAGGGAGGCTGAGAGTGGCTGAGGGAGCCTGAGAGGGAGGATGAGAGAGGCTGAGAGAGGCTGAGGGAGGCTAAGAGGGAGGCTGAGAGAAGCTGAGAGAGGCTGAGGGAGGCTGAGAGAGGCTGGAAGAGGCTGAGGGAGGCTGAGAGGGAGGATGACAGAGGCTGAGAGAGGCTAAGGGAGGCTAAGGGAGGCTGAGAGGAAGGCTGAGTGAGGCAGAAAGAAGCCGAGAGGGAGCCTGAGAAGGAGGCTGAGAGAGGCTGAGAGAGGCTGAGGGAGGCTGAGGGAGGCTGAGAGGGAGGCTAAGAGAGGCTGCGAGATGCTGAGAGAGGCTGAATGAGGCTGAGGGAGGCTGAGAGGGAGGCTAAGAGAGGTTGCGAGATGCTGAGAGAGGCTGAAGGAGGCTGAGGGAGGTTGAGAGGGAGGCTGAGAGAGGCTCAGAGAGGCTGAGGGAGGCTGAGAGGGAGGCTAAGAGAGGCTGAGAGAGGCTGATGGAGGCTGAGAGAGGCTGAGAGAGGCTGAGGGAGGCTGATCGAGGCTGAGGGAGGCTGAGAGGGAGGCTGAGAGAGGCTAAGGGAGGCTGAGGGAGGCTGACAGAGGCTGAGAGAGGCTAAGGGAGGCTGTGGGAGGCTGACAGAGGCTAAGAGGGAGGCTGAGAGAGGCTAAGGGAGGCTGAAGGAGGCTGAGGGAGGCTGACAGAAGCTAAGAGGGAGGCTGAGAGAGGCTGAGAGAGGCCAAGGGAGGCTGTAAGAGGCTGAGAGGGAGGCTGAGAGAGGCTGAGGGAGGCTGATGGAGGCTAAGAGGGAGGCTGAAGGAGGCTGATGGAGGCTAAGAGAGGTTGAGAGAGGCTGAGAGAGGCTAAGGGAGGCTGAGGGAGGCTGAGAGGGAGGCTGAGAGAGGCTGAAAGAGGCTGATGGAGGCTAAGAGGGAGGCTGAGAGAGGCTAATAGAGGCTGAGGGAGGCTGAGAGAGGCTGAGAGGTAGGCTGAGAGAGGCTGAGAGAGGCCGAGAGAGGCCGAGAGAGGCCGAGAGGGAGGCTGAGAGGGAGGCTGAGAGAGGCTGAGGGAGGCTGAAGGAGGGTTGAGAGGGATGCTGAAAGGGAGGCTGAGAGAGGCCGAAAGAGGCCGAGAGGGAGGCTGAGAGAGGCTGAGGGAGGCTGAGAGGGAGGCTGAGAGGGAGGCTGAGGGAGGCTGAGAGAGGCTGGAAGGGAAGCTGAGAGAGGCTGAGGGAGGCTGAGGGAGGCTGAGAGAGGCCGAGAGAGGCCGAGAGAGGCCGAGAGAGAGGGTTGAGAGGGAGGCTGAGAGGTAGGCTGAGAGAGCCCGATAGAGGCCGAGAGGGAGGCTGAGGGAGGCTGAGCGACGCTGAGGGAGGCTGGGAGAGGCTGATGGAGGCTGAGAGAGGCCGAGAGAGGCCGAGAGGGAGGCTGAGAGGGAGGCTGAGAGAGGCTGAGGGAGGCTGAGGGAGGGTTGAGAGGGAGGCTGAGAGGGAGGCTGAGAGAGGCCAAGAGAGGCCGAGAGGGAGGTTGAGAGGGAGGCTGAGAGAGGCTGATAGAGGCTGAGGGAGGCTGAGAGGGAGGCTGAGAGAGGCTAAAAGAGGCTGAGAGGGAGGCTGAGAGAAGCTGAGAGAGGCTATGGGAGGCTGAGAGAGGCTGAGGGAGGCTGAGAGGGAGGCTGAGAGAGGCTGAGAGAGGCTGAGAGAGGCTAAGGGAGGCTGAGGGAGGCTGAGAGGGAGGCTAAGGGAGGCTGAAAGAGGCTGAGAGAGGCTGAGGGAGGCTGAGAGGGAGGCTGAGAGAGGCTGAGAGAAGCTAAGGGAGGCTGAGGGAGGCTGAGAGGGAGGCTGAGGGAGGCTGATGGAGGCTAAAAGGGAGGCTGAGGGAGGCTGATGGAGGCTAAGAGAGGCTGAGAGAGACTAAGGGAGACTGAGGAAGGCTGAGATGGAGGCTGAGAGAGGCTGAGAGAGGCCGAGAGAGGCCGAGAGGGAGGCTGAGGGAGGCTGAGGGAGGCTAAGTGAGGCTGAGGGAGGCTGAGAGGGAGGCTGAGAGAGGCTGAGAGAGACTAAGGGAGGCTGAGGGAGGCTGAGAGAGGCTGAGAGAGGCTAAGGGAGGCTGAGGGAGGCTGAGATGGAGGCTGAGAGAGGCTAAGAGAGGCTGAGGGAGGCTGAGAGAGGCCGAGAGAGGCCGAGAGGGAGGCTGAGGGAGGCTGAGGGAGGCTGAGAGGGAGGCTGAGAGGGAGGCTGAGAGAGGCTGCGAGAGGCTGAGGGAGGCTGAGAGGGAGGCTGAGAGGGAATCTGAGAGAGGCTGCGGGAGGCTGAGGGAGGCTGAGGGAGGCTGAGAGGGAGGCTGAGAGAGGCTGAGAGAGGCTAAGAGAGGCTGAGGGAGGCTGAGAGGGAGGCTGAGAGAGGCCGAGAGAGGCCGAGAGGGAGGCTGAGGGAGGCTGAGGGAGGCTGAGAGGGAGGCTGAGAGAGGCTGCGAGAGGCTGAGGGAGGCTGAGAGGGAGGCTGAGAGGGAATCTGAGAGAGGCTGCGAGAGGCTGAGGGAGGCTGAGGGAGGCTGAGAGGGAGGCTGAGAGAGGCTGAGAGAGGCTAAGAGAGGCTGAGGGAGGCTGAGAGGGAGGCTGAGAGAGGCCGAAAGAGGCTGAGGGAGGCATAGAGGGAGGCTGAGAGAGGCTGAGAGAGGCTGAGGGAGGCTGAGGGAGGCTGAGAGAGGCTGAGGGAGGCTGAGAGAGGCTGAGAGAGACTAAGGGAGGCTGAGGGAGGCTGAGAGGGAGGCTGAAGGAGGCTGAGGGAGGCTGAGAGGGAGGCTGAGAGAGGCTGAGAGGGAGGCCTTGGGAGGCTGAGGGGGGTTGAGAGGCTGAGAGAGGCTGAGGGAGGCTAAGAGGGAGGCTGAGAGAGGCTGAGAGAGGCTAAGGGAGGCATAGGGAGGCTGAGAGAGGCTGAGAGAGGCTAAGGGAGGCTGAGGGAGGCTGAGAGGGAGGCTGAGAGGGAGGCTGAGAGAGGCCGAAAGAGGCCGAGAAGGAGGCTGAGAAGGAGGCTGAGAGAGGCTGAGAGAGGGTGAGGGAGGCTGAGGGAGGCTGAGGGAGGCTGAGAGGGAGGCTGAGAGAGGTTGAGGGAGGCTGAGGGAGGCTGAGAGAGGCTGAGAGAGGCAGAGGGAGCCTGAGAGGGAGGCTGAGAGAGGCTGAGGGAGGCTAAGAGGGAGGCTGAGAGAAGCTGAGGGAGGCTGAGGGAGGCTAAAAGAGGCTGAGGGAGGCTGAGGGAGGCTGAGAGAGGCTGGAAGAGGCTGAGGGAGGCTGAGAGGGAGGCTGACAGAGGCTGAGAGAGGCTAAGGGAGGCTGAGGGAGGCTGAGAGGAAGGCTGAGTGAGGCCGAAAGAAGCCGAGAGGGAGGCTGAGAAGGAGGCTGAGAGAGGCTGAGAGAGGCTGAGGGAGGCTGAGGGAGGCTGAGAGGGAGGCTGAGAGGGAGGCTGAGAGGGAGGCTAAGAGAGGCTGCGAGATGCTGAGAGAGGCTGAATGAGGCTGAGGGAGGCTGAGAGGGAGGCTAAGAGAGGCTGCGAGATGCTGAGAGAGGCTGAGGGAGGCTGAGGGAGGCTGAGAGGGAGGCTGAGAGAGGCTGAGAGAGGCTGAGGGAGGCTGAGAGGGAGGCTAAGAGAGGCTGATAGAGGCTGAGAGAGGCTGATGGAGGCTGAGAGAGGCTGAGAGAGGCTGAGAGGGAGGCTGAGAGAGGCTGAGAGAGGCTGAGGGAGGCTGAGCGAGGCTGAGGGAGGCTGAGAGAGGCTGAGAGAGGCTGAGGGAGGCTGAGAGGGAGGCTGAGAGAGGCTGCGAGAGACTAAGGGAGGCTGAGGGAGGCTGAGAGGGAGGCTAAGGGAGGCTGAGAGGGAGGCTGAGGGAGGCTGAGGGAGGCTGAGAGAGGCTGAGAGAGGCTGAGGGAGGCTGAGAGAGGCTGAGAGAGGCTGAGGGAGGCTGAGAGGGAGGCTGAGAGAGGCTGAGAGAGACTAAGGGAGGCTGAGGGAGGCTGAGAGGGAGGCTGAGGGAGGCTGAGAGGGAGGCTGAGGGAGGCTGAGGGAGGCTGAGAGAGGCTGAGAGAGGCTGAGGGAGGCTGAGAGGGAGGCTGAGAGAGGCTGTGAGAGGCTAAGGGAGGCTGAATGAGGCTGAGAGGGAGGCTGAGAGAGGCCGAAAGAGGCCGAGAGGGAGGCTGAGAAGGAGGCTGAGAGAGGCTGAGAGAGGCTGAGGGAGGCTGAGGGAGGCTGAGAGGGAGGCTGAGAGGGAGGCTGAGAGAGGCTGCCAGAGGCTGAGAGAGGCTGAGAGGGAGGCTGAGAGAGGCTGAGAGAGACTAAGGGAGGCTGAGGGAGGCTGAGAGGGAGGTTGAGGGAGACTGAGAGGGAGGCTGAGGGAGGCTGAGGGAGGCTGACAGAGGCTGAGAGAGGCTGAGCGAGGCTGAGAGGGAGGCTGAGAGAGGCTGAGAGAGGCTAAGGGAGGCTGAGGGAGGCTGTGGGAGGCTCAGGTAGGCTGAGAGAGGCTGAGAGAGGCTAAGGGAGGCTGAGAGGGAGGCTGAGAGAGGCCGGAAGAGGCCGAGAGGGAGGCTGAGGGAGGCTGAGGGAGGCTGAGGGAGGCTGAGGGAGGCTGAGAGGGAGGCTGAGAGAGGCTGCGAGAGGCTGAGAGAGGCTGAGAGAGGCTGAGGGAGGCTAAGAGGGAGGCTGAGAGAGGCTGAGAGAGGCTGAGAGAGGCTGAGGGAGGCTGAGAGAGGCTGGGAGAGGCTGGGAGAGGCTGAGAGAGGCTGAGGGAGGCTGAGGGAAGCTGAAAGAGGCTGAGGGAGGCTGAGAGGGAGGCTGAGAGAGGCTGAGAGAGGCTAAGGGAGGCTGAGGGAGGCTGAGAGGGAGGCTGAGAGAGGCCGAAAGAGGCCGAGAGGGAGGCTGAGAAGAAGGCTGAGAGAGGCTGAGAGAGGCTGAGAGAGGCTGAGGGAGGCCGAGGGAGGGTGAGAGAGGCTAAGAGAGGCTGAGGGAGCCTGAGAGGGAGGTTGAGAGAGGCTGAGAGAGGCTGAGGGAGGCTGAGAGGGAGGCTGAGAGAGGCTGAGAGAGACTAAGGTAGGCTGAGGGAGGCTGAGAGGTAGGCTGAGGGAGGCTGAGAGGGAGGCTGAGGGAGGCTGAGGGATGCTGAGAGAGGCTGAGGGAGACTGAGGGAGGCTGAGGGAGGCTGAGATGGAGGCTGAGAGAGGCTAAGAGAGG
The DNA here is from genome assembly GCA_036898135.1 of Oncomelania hupensis. Classification (NCBI taxonomy): domain Eukaryota; kingdom Metazoa; phylum Mollusca; class Gastropoda; order Littorinimorpha; family Pomatiopsidae; genus Oncomelania; species Oncomelania hupensis. The sequence continues at coordinate 12,347,611 of CM072517.1, forward strand.
GTACGGGAGGCTGAGGGAGGCTGAGGAAGGCTGAGAGAGGCTGAGAGAGGCTAAGGAAGGGTGATATAGGCTGAGGGAGGCTGACAGAGGCTGAGATGGAGGCTGAGAAAGGCTGAGAGAGGCTAAGGGAGGCTGAGACAGGCTGAGAGGGAGGCTGAGAGAGGCTGAGGGAGGCTGAGAGAGGCTAAGGGAGGCTGAGGAAGGCTGAGAGGGAGGCTGAGAGAGGATGTGAGAGGCTGAGGGAGGCAGATGGAGGCTAAGAGGGAGGCTGAGAGAGGCTAAGAGAGGCTAATGGAGGCTGAGTGAGGCTGAGGGAGGCTGAGGGAGGCTGAGAGAGGCTGAGAGAGGCTGAGAGATGCTGAGAGAGGCTGAGGGAGCCTGAGAGGGAGGCTGAGAGAGGCTGAGAGAGGCTGAGGGAGGCTGAGAGGGAGGCTGAGAGAGGCTGGGAGAGGCTGAGGGAGGCTATGGGAGGCTGAGGGACGCTGAGAGATGCTGAGAGAGGCAGAGGGAGGCTGAGAGGGAGGCTGAGAGAGGCTGAGAGAGGCTGAGAGAGGCTGAGAGAGGCTGAGGGAGGCTGATGGAGGATGAGAGTGGCTGAGAGAGGCTGAGGGAGCCTGGGAGGGAGGCTGAGAGAGGCTGAGAGAGGCTGAGGGAGGCTAAAGGAGGCGGAGAGGGAGGGTAAGATAGGCTGCGAGAGGCTAAGAGAGGCTGAGGGAGGCTGAGGGAGGCTGAGGGAGGCTGAGAGGGAGGCTGAGAGAGGCTGAGAGAGGCTGATGGAGGCTGGGGGAAGCTGAGAGAGGCTGAGAGAGGCTGAGGGAGGCTGAGAGGGAGGCTGAGAGAGGCTGAGAGAGGCTGAGAGAGGCTGGGGGAGGCTGAGGGAGGCTGAGGGAGGCTGAGAGAGGCTGAAAGAGGCTGAGCGAGGCTGAGAGGGAGGCTAAGAGAGGCAGAGAGGGAGGCTGAGAGAGGCTGAGAGAGGCTAAGGGAGGCTGAGGGAGGCTGAGAGAGGCTGAGGGAGGCTGAGAGAGTCTGAGAGAGGCTGAGAGAGGCTAAGGGAGGCTGAGGGAGGCCGTGGGAGGCTGACAGAGGCTGAGAGGGAGGCTGAGAGAGGCTGAGAGAGGCTGAGAGAGGCTAAGGGAGGCCGAGGGAGGCTGACAGAAGCTAAGAGGGAGGCTGAGAGAGGCTGAGAGAGACCAAGGGAGGCTGAGGGAGGCTGAGAGGGAGGCTTAGAGAGGCTGAGAGAGGCTGAGGGAGGCTGATGGAGGCTAAGAGGGAGGCTGAAGAAGGCTGATGGAGGCTAAGAGAGGTTGAGAGAGGCTGAGAGAGGCTAAGGGATGCTGAGAGAGGCTGAGAGGGAGGCTGAGAGAGGCTGAAAGAGGCTGATGGAGGCTAAGAGGGAGGCTAAGAGAGGCTAATAGAGGCTGAGGGAGGCTGAGAGAGGCTGAGAGGGAGGCTAAGAGAGGCTGAGAGAGGCCGAGAGAGGCCGAGAGAGGCCGAGAGGGAGGCTGAGAGGGAGAGGCTGAGGGAGGCTGAAGGAGGGTTGAGAAGGATGCTGAGAGGGAGGCTAAGAGAGGCCGAAAGAGGCCGAGAGGGAGGCTGAGAGAGGCTGAGGGAGGCTGAGAGGGAGGCTGAGGAAGGCTGAGAGAGGCTGAGAGAGGCTGGAAGGGAAGCTGAGAGAGGCTGAGGGAGGCTGAGGGAGGATGAGGGAGGATGATGGAGGCTGAGGGAGGCTGAGAGAGGCCGAGAGAGGCCGAGAGGGAGGGTTGAGAGGGAGGCTGAGAGGTAGGCTGAGAGAGGCCGAGAGAGGCCGAGAGGGAGGCTGAGAGAGGCTGAGGGAGGATGAGGGAGGATGAGGGAGGCTGAGCGACGCTGAGGGAGGCTGGGAGAGGCTGATGGAGGCTGAGAGAGGCCGAGAGAGGCCGAGAGGGAGGCTGAGGGAGGCTGAGAGAGGCCGAGAGAGGCCGACAGGGAGGCTGAGAGGGAGGCTGAGGGAGGGTTGAGAGGGAGGCTGAGAGGGAGGCTGAGAGAGGCCAAGAGAGGCCGAGAGGGATGTTGAGAGGGAGGCTGGTAGAGGCTGAGGGAGGCTGAGAGGGAGGCTGAGAGAGGCTAAGGGAGGCTGAGGGAGGCTGAGAGGAAGGCTGAATGAGGCCGAAAAAAGCCGAGAGGGAGGCTGAGAAGGAGGCTGAGAGAGGCTGAGAGAGGCTGAGGTAGGCTGAGGGAGGCTGAGGGAGGCTGAGAGGGAGGCTGAGAGGGAGGCTAAGAGAGGCTGCGAGATGCTAAGAGAGGCTGAGGGAGGCTGAGGGAGGCTGAGAGGGAGGCTAAGAGAGGCTGCGAGATGCTGAGAGAGGCTGAGGGAGGCTGAGGAAGGCTGAGAGGGAGGCAGAGAGAGGATGAGAGAGGCTGAGGGAGGCTGAGAGGGAGGCTAAGAGAGGCTGATATAGGCTGAGAGAGGCTGATGGAGGCTGAGAGAGGCTGAGAGAGGCTAAGAGAGGCTGAGAGAGGCTGAGAGGGAGGCTGAGAAGGAGGCTGAGAGAGGCTGAGAGAGGCTGAGGGAGGCTGAGAGGGAGACTGAGAGGGAGGCTGAGAGAGGCTGAGGGAGCCTGAGAGGGAGGCTGACAGAGGCTGAGAGGGAGGCTGAGGGAGGCTGAGGGAGGCTGACGGAGGCTGAGGGAGGCTGAGGGAGGCTGAGGGAGGCTTAGAGGGAGGCTGAGAGAGAGAGAGGCTGAGGGAGCCTGAGAGGGAGGCTGAGGGAGGCTGACAGAGGCTGAGAGAGGCTGAGAGAGGCTGAGGGAGGCTGAGAGGGAGGCTGAGAGAGGCTGAGAGAGGCTAAGGGAGGCTGAGGGAGGCTGATGGAGGCTGAGGGAGGCTGAGAGAGGCTGAGAGAGGCTAAGGGAGGCTGAGGGAGGCTTAGAGGGAGGCTGAGAGAGGCCGAAAGAGGCCGAGGTGGAGGATGAGAAGGAGGTTGAGAGGCTGAGAGAGGCTGAGAGAGGCTGAGGGAGGCTGAGGGAGGCTGAGAGGGAGGCTGAGTGAGGCTGCGAGAGGCTGAGAGAGGCTGAGGGAGGCTGAGGGATGCTGAGAGGGAGGCTGAGAGAGGCTAAGAGAGGCTGAGAGAGGCTGAGGGAGGCTGAGGGAGGCTGAGAGAGGCTGAGGGAGCCTGAGAGGGAGGCTAAGAGAGGCTGAGAGAGGCTGAGGGATGCTGAGAGGGAGGATAAGAGAGGCTGAGAGAGGCTGAGGGAGGCTGAGGGGGGCTGAGAGATGCTGAGAGAGGCAGAAGGAGGCTGAGAGGGAGGCTGAGAGAGGCTAAGAGAGGCTGAGAGAGGCTGAGGGAGGCTGATGGAGGCTGAGAGAGGCTGAAAGAGGCTGAATGAGCCTGGGAGGGAGGCTGAGAGAGGCTGAGAGAGGCTGAGGGAGGCTGAGGGAGGCGGAGAGGGAGGGTAAGATAGGCTGCGAGAGGCTAAGAGAGGCTGAGGGAGGCTGAGGAAGGCTGAGGGAGGCTGAGAGGGAGGCTGAGAGAGGCTGAGAGAGGCTGATGGAGGCTGGGGGAGGCTGAGAGAGGCTGAGAGAGGCTGAGGGAGGCTGAGGGAGGCTGAGAGGGAGGCTGAGAGAGGCTGGGGAGGCTGAGGGAGGCTGAGAAAGGCTGAGAGAGGCTGAAAGAGGCTGAGGGAGGCTGAGAGAGGCTGAGAGGGAGGCTGAGGGAGGCTGAGGGGGGCTGAGAGGCTGAGAGAGGCTGAGGGAGGCTAAGAGAGAGGCTGAGAGAGGCTGAGAGAGGCTAAGGGAGGCTAAGGGAGGCTGAGGGAGGCTGAGAGAGGCTGAGAGAGGCTAAGGGAGGCTGAGAGGTAGGCTGAGAAAGGCTGAGAGAGGCTAAGGGAGGCTGAGAGGGAGGCTGAGAGGGAGGCTGAGAGGGAGGCTGAGAGAGGCCGAAAGAGGCCGAGAAGGAGGCTGAAAAGGAGGGTGAGAGAGGCTGAGAGAGGTTGAGGGAGGCTGAGATAGGCTGAGGGAAGCTGAGAGGGAGGCTGAGAGGGAGGCTGTGAGAGGCTAAGAGAGGCTGAGAGAGGCTGAGGGAGGCTGAGGGAGGCTGAGAGAGGCTGAGAGTGGCTGAGGGAGCCTGAGAGGGAGGCTGAGAGAGGCTGAGAGAGGCTGAGGGAGGCTAAGAGGGAGGCTGAGAGAAGCTGAGAGAGGCTGAGGGAGGCTGAGGGAGGCTGAGAGAGGCTGGAAGAGGCTGAGGGAGGCTGAGAGGGAGGATGACAGAGGCTGAGAGAGGCTAAGGGAGGCTAAGGGAGGCTGAGAGGAAGGCTGAGTGAGGCAGAAAGAAGCCGAGAGGGAGGCTGAGAAGGAGGCTGAGAGAGGCTGAGAGAGGCTGAGGGAGGCTGAGGGAGGCTGAGAGGGAGGCTGAGAGGGAGGCTAAGAGAGGCTGCGAGATGCTGAGAGAGGCTGAATGAGGCTGAGGGAGGCTGAGAGGGAGGCTAAGAGAGGTTGCGAGATGCTGAGAGAGGCTGAAGGAGGCTGGGGGAGGTTGAGAGGGAGGCTGAGAGAGGCTCAGAGAGGCTGAGGGAGGCTGAGAGGGAGGCTAAGAGAGGCTGATAGAGGCTGAGAGAGGCTGATGGAGGCTGAGAGAGGCTGAGAGAGGCTGAGAGGGAGGCTGAGAGAGGCTGAGGGAGGCTGATCGAGGCTGAGGGAGGCTGAGAAGGAGGCTGAGAGGGAGGCTGAGAGAGGCTGAGAGAGGCTGAGAGGGAGGCTGAGAGAGGCTAAGGGAGGCTGAGGGAGGCTGAGGGAGGCTGAGGGAGGCTGACAGAGGCTGAGAGAGGCTGAGAGAGGCTAAGGGAGGCTGAGGGAGGCTGTTTGAGGCTGACAGAGGCTAAGAGGGAGGCTGAGAGAGGCTGAGAGAGGCTAAGGGAGGCTGAAGGAGGCTGAGGGAGGCTGACAGAAGCTAAGAGGGAGGCTGAGAGAGGCTGAGAGAGGCCAAGGGAGGCTGTAAGAGGCTGAGAGGGAGGCTGAGAGAGGCTGAGAGAGGCTGAGGGAGGCTGATGGAGGCTAAGAGGGAGGCTGAAGGAGGCTGATGGAGGCTAAGAGAGGTTGAGAGAGGCTGAGAGAGGCTAAGGGAGGCTGAGGGAGGCTGAGAGGGAGGCTGAGAGAGGCTGAAAGAGGCTGATGGAGGCTAAGAGGGAGGCTGAGAGAGGCTAATAGAGGCTGAGGGAGGCTGAGAGAGGCTGAGAGGTAGGCTGAGAGAGGCTGAGAGAGGCCGAGAGAGGCCGAGAGAGGCCGAGAGGGAGGCTGAGAGGGAGGCTGAGAGAGGCTGAGGGAGGCTGAAGGAGGGTTGAGAGGGATGCTGAAAGGGAGGCTGAGAGAGGCCGAAAGAGGCCGAGAGGGAGGCTGAGAGAGGCTGAGGGAGGCTGAGAGGGAGGCTGAGAGGGAGGCTGAGGGAGGCTGAGAGAGGCTGGAAGGGAAGCTGAGAGAGGCTGAGGGAGGCTGAGGGAGGCTGAGGGAGGCTGAGAGAGGCCGAGAGAGGCCGAGAGAGGCCGAGAGAGGCCGAGAGAGAGGGTTGAGAGGGAGGCTGAGAGGTAGGCTGAGAGAGCCCGATAGAGGCCGAGAGGGAGGCTGAGAGAGGCTGAGGGAGGCTGAGCGACGCTGAGGGAGGCTGGGAGAGGCTGATGGAGGCTGAGAGAGGCCGAGAGAGGCCGAGAGGGAGGCTGAGAGGGAGGCTGAGAGGGAGGCTGAGAGGGAGGCTGAGAGGGAGGCTGAGAGGGAGGCTGAGAGAGGCCAAGAGAGGCCGAGAGGGAGGGTTGAGAGGGAGGCTGAGAGGGAGGCTGAGAGAGGCCAAGAGAGGCCGAGAGGGAGGTTGAGAGGGAGGCTGAGAGAGGCTGATAGAGGCTGAGGGAGGCTGAGAGGGAGGCTGAGAGAGGCTAAAAGAGGCTGAGAGGGAGGCTGAGAGAAGCTGAGAGAGGCTATGGGAGGCTGAGGGAGGCTGAGAGAGGCTGAGAGAGGCTAAATGAGGCTGAGAGGGAGGCTGAGAGAGGCTGAGAGAGGCTGAGAGAGGCTAAGGGAGGCTGAGGGAGGCTGAGAGGGAGGCTAAGGGAGGCTGAAAGAGGCTGAGAGAGGCTGAGAGAGGCTGAGGGAGGCTGAGAGGGAGGCTGAGAGAGGCTGAGAGAAGCTAAGGGAGGCTGAGGGAGGCTGAGAGGGAGGCTGAGGGAGGCTGATGGAGGCTAAAAGGGAGGCTGAGGGAGGCTGATGGAGGCTAAGAGAGGCTGAGAGAGACTAAGGGAGACTGAGGAAGGCTGAGATGGAGGCTGAGAGAGGCCGAGAGAGGCCGAGAGGGAGGCTGAGGGAGGCTGAGGGAGGCTGAGGGAGGCTAAGTGAGGCTGAGGGAGGCTGAGAGGGAGGCTGAGAGAGGCTGAGAGAGGCTAAGGGAGGCTGAGGGAGGCTGAGAGGGAGGCTGAGAGAGGCTGAGAGAGGCTATGGGAGGCTGAGGGAGGCTGAGATGGAGTCTGAGAGAGGCTAAGAGAGGCTGAGGGAGGCTGAGAGAGGCCGAGAGAGGCCGAGAGGGAGGCTGAGGGAGGCTGAGGGAGGCTGAGGGAGGCTGAGAGGGAGGCTGAGAGGGAGGCTGAGAGAGGCTGCGAGAGGCTGAGGGAGGCTGAGAGGGAGGCTGAGAGGGAATCTGAGAGAGGCTGCGAGAGGCTGAGGGAGGTTGAGGGAGGCTGAGAGGGAGGCTGAGAGAGGCTGAGAGAGGCTAAGAGAGGCTGAGGGAGGCTGAGAGGGAGGCTGAGAGAGGCCGAGAGAGGCCGAGAGGGAGGCTGAGGGAGGCTGAGGGAGGCTGAGAGGGAGGCTGAGAGGGAGGCTGAGAGAGGCTGCGAGAGGCTGAGGGAGGCTGAGAGGGAGGCTGAGAGGGAATCTGAGAGAGGCTGCGAGAGGCTGAGGGAGGCTGAGGGAGGCTGAGAGGGAGGCTGAGAGAGGCTGAGAGAGGCTAAGAGAGGCTGAGGGAGGCTGAGAGGGAGGCTGAGAGAGGCCGAAAGAGGCTGAGGGAGGCATAGAGGGAGGCTGAGAGAGGCTGAGAGAGGCTGAGGGAGGCTGAGGGAGGCTGAGAGAGGCTGAGGGAGGCTGAGAGAGGCTGAGAGAGACTAAGGGAGGCTGAGGGAGGCTGAGAGGGAGGCTGAAGGAGGCTGAGGGAGGCTGAGAGGGAGGCTGAGAGAGGCTGAGAGAGGCTGAGAGGGAGGCTGAGGGAGGCTGAGGGGGGTTGAGAGGCTGAGAGAGGCTGAGGGAGGCTAAGAGGGAGGCTGAGAGAGGCTGAGAGAGGCTAAGGGAGGCTAAGGGAGGCTGAGGGAGGCTGAGAGAGGCTGAGAGAGGCTAAGGGAGGCTGAAGGAGGCTGAGAGGGAGGCTGAGAGGGAGGCTGAGAGAGGCCGAAAGAGGCCGAGAAGGAGGCTGAGAAGGAGGCTGAGAGAGGCTGAGAGAGGGTGAGGGAGGCTGAGGGAGGCTGAGGGAGGCTGAGAGGGAGGCTGAGAGAGGCTGAGAGAGGTTGAGGGAGGCTGAGGGAGGCTGAGAGAGGCTGAGAGAGGCTAGGGGAGCCTGAGAGGGAGGCTGAGAGAGGCTGAGGGAGGCTAAGAGGGAGGCTGAGAGAAGCTGAGAGAGGCTTAGGGAGGCTAAAAGAGGCTGAGGGAGGCTGAGGGAGGCTGAGAGAGGCTGGAAGAGGCTGAGGGAGGCTAAGAGGGAGGCTGACAGAGGCTGAGAGAGGCTAAGGGAGGCTGATGGAGGCTGAGAGGAAGGCTGAGTGAGGCAGAAAGAAGCCGAGAGGGAGGCTGAGAAGGAGGCTGAGAGAGGCTGAGAGAGGCTGAGGGAGGCTGAGGGAGGCTGAGGGAGGCTGAGAGGGAGGCTGAGAGGGAGGCTGAGAGGGAGGCTAAGAGAGGCTGCGAGATGCTGAGAGAGGCTGAATGAGGCTGAGGGAGGCTGAGAGGGAGGCTAAGAGAGGCTGCGAGATGCTGAGAGAGGCTGAGGGAGGCTGAGGGAGGTTGAGAGGGAGGCTGAGAGAGGTTGAGAGAGGCTGAGGGAGGCTGAGAGGGAGGCTAAGAGAGGCTGATAGAGGCTGATGGGGGCTGAGAGAGGCTGAGAGAGGCTGAGAGGGAGGCTGAGAGAGGCTGAGAGAGGCTGAGGGAGGCTGATCGAGGCTGAGGGAGGCTGAGAGAGGCTGAGAGAGGCTGAGGGAGGCTGAGAGGGAGGCTGAGAGAGGCTGCGAGAGACTAAGGGAGGCTGAGGGAGGCTGAGAGGGAGGCTAAGGGAGGCTGAGAGGGAGGCTGAGGGAGGCTGAGGGAGGCTGAGAGAGGCTGAGAGAGGCTGAGGGAGGCTGAGAGAGGCTGAGAGAGGCTGAGGGAGGCTGAGAGGGAGGCTGAGAGAGGCTGAGAGAGACTAAGGGAGGCTGAGGGAGGCTGAGAGGGAGGCTGAGGGAGGCTGAGAGGGAGGCTGAGGGAGGCTGAGGGAGGCTGAGAGAGGCTGAGAGAGGCTGAGGGAGGCTGAGAGGGAGGCTGAGAGAGGCTGTGAGAGGCTAAGGGAGGCTGAGGGAGGCTGAGAGGGAGGCTGAGAGAGGCCGAAAGAGGCCGAGAGGGAGGCTGAGAAGGAGACTGAGAGAGGCTGAGAGAGGCTGAGGGAGGCTGAGGGAGGCTGAGAGGGAGGCTGAGAGGGAGGCTGAGAGAGGCTGCCAGAGGCTGAGAGAGGCTGAGAGGGAGGCTGAGAGAGGCTGAGAGAGACTAAGGGAGGCTGAGGGAGGCTGAGAGGGAGGTTGAGGGAGACTGAGAGGGAGGCTGAGGGAGGCTGAGGGAGGCTGACAGAGGCTGAGAGAGGCTGAGGGAGGCTGAGAGGGAGGCTGAGAGAGGCTGAGAGAGGCTAAGGGAGGCTGAGGGAGGCTGTGGGAGGCTCAGGTAGGCTGAGAGAGGCTGAGAGAGGCTAAGGGAGGCTGAGGGAGGCTGAGAGGGAGGCTGAGAGAGGCCGAAAGAGGTTGAGAGGGAGGCTGAGGGAGGCTGAGGGAGGCTGAGGGAGGCTGAGAGGGAGGCTGAGAGAGGCTGCGAGAGGCTGAGAGAGGCTGAGAGAGGCTGAGGGAGGCTAAGAGGGAGGCTGAGAGAGGCTGAGAGAGGCTGAGAGAGGCTGAGGGAGGCTGAGAGAGGCTGAGAGAGGCTGGGAGAGGCTGAGAGAGGCTGAGGGAGGCTGAGGGAAGCTGAAAGAGGCTGAGGGAGGCTGAGAGGGAGGCTGAGAGAGGCTGAGAGAGGCTAAGGGAGGCTGAGGGAGGCTGAGAGGGAGGCTGAGAGAGGCCGAAAGAGGTCGAGAGGGAGGCTGAGAAGAAGGCTGAGAGAGGCTGAGAGAGGCTGAGAGAGGCTGAGGGAGGCTGAGGGAGGCTGAGAGAGTCTAAGAGAGGCTGAGGGAGCCTGAGAGGGAGGTTGAGAGAGGCTGAGAGAGGCTGAGGGAGGCTGAGAGGGAGGCTGAGAGAGGCTGAGAGAGACTAAGGTAGGCTGAGGGAGGCTGAGAGGTAGGCTGAGGGAGGCTGAGAGGGAGGCTGAGGGAGGCTGAGGGATGCTGAGAGAGGCTGAGGGAGACTGAGGGAGGCTGAGGGAGGCTGAGATGGAGGCTGAGAGAGGCTAAGAGAGGGTACGGGAGGCTGAGTGAGGCTGAGGAAGGCTGAGAGAGGCTGAGAGAGGCTAAGGAAGGGTGATGGAGGCTGAGGGAGGCTGACAGAGGCTGAGATGGAGGCTGAGAAAGGCTGAGAGAGGCTAAGGGAGGATGAGGGAGGCTGAGAGGGAGGCTGAGAGAGGCTGAGGGAGGCTGAGAGAGGCTAAGGGAGGCTGAGGAAGGCTGAGAGGGAGGCTGAGAGAGGATGTGAGAGGCTGAGGGAGGCAGATGGAGGCTAAGAGGGAGGCTGAGAGAGGCTAAGAGAGGCTAATGGAGGCTGAGTGAGGCTGAGGGAGGCTGAGGGAGGCTGAGAGAGGCTGAGAGAGGCTGAGAGATGCTGAGAGAGGCTGAGGGAGCCTGAGAGGGAGGCTGAGAGAGGCTGAGAGAGGCTGAGGGAGGCTAAGAGGGAGGCTGAGAGAGGCTGGGAGAGGCTGAGGGAGGCTATGGGAGGCTAAGGGACGCTGAGAGATGCTGAGAGGGGCAGAGGGAGGCTGAGAGGGAGGCTGAGAGAGGCTGAGAGAGGCTGAGAGAGGCTGAGAGAGGCTGAGGGAGGCTGATGGAGGATGAGAGTGGCTGAGAGAGGCTGAGGGAGCCTGGGAGGGAGGCTGAGAGAGGCTGAGAGAGGCTGAGGGAGGCTAAAGGAGGCGGAGAGGGAGGGTAAGATAGGCTGCGAGAGGCTAAGAGAGGCTGAGGGAGGCTGAGGGAGGCTGAGGGAGGCTGAGATGGAGGCTGAGAGAGGCTGAGAGAGGCTGATGGAGGCTGGGGGAAGCTGAGAGAGGCTGAGAGAGGCTGAGGGAGGCTTAGAGGGAGGCTGAGAGAGGCTGAGAGAGGCTGAGAGAGGCTGGGGGAGGCTGAGGGAGGCTAAGGGAGGCTGAGAGAGGCTGAAAGAGGCTGAGCGAGGCTGAGAGGGAGGCTAAGAGAGGCAGAGAGGGAGGCTGAGAGAGGCTGAGAGAGGCTAAGGGAGGCTGAGGGAGGCTGAGAGAGGCTGAGGGAGGCTGAGAGAGTCTGAGAGAGGCTGAGAGAGGCTAAGGGAGGCTGAGGGAGGCCGTGGGAGGCTGACAGAGGCTGAGAGGGAGGCTTAGAGAGGCTGAGAGAGGCTGAGAGAGGCTAAGGGAGGCCGAGGGAGGCTGAGGGAGGCTGACAGAAGCTAAGAGGGAGGCTGAGAGAGGCTGAGAGAGACCAAGGGAGGCTGAGGGAGGCTGAGAGGGAGGCTGAGAGAGGCTGAGAGAGGCTGAGGGAGGCTGATGGAGGCTAAGAGGGAGGCTGAAGGAGGCTGATGGAGGCTAAGAGAGGTTGAGAGAGGCTGAGAGAGGCTAAGGGATGCTGAGAGAGGCTGAGAGGGAGGCTGAGAGAGGCTGAAAGAGGCTGATGGAGGCTAAGAGGGAGGCTGAGAGAGGCTAATAGAGGCTGAGGGAGGCTGAGAGAGGCTGAGAGGGAGGCTAAGAGAGGCTGAGAGAGGCCGAGAGAGGCCGAGAGAGGCCGAGAGGGAGGCTGAGAGGGAGAGGCTGAGGGAGGCTGAAGGAGGGTTGAGAGGGATGCTGAGAGGGAGGCTAAGAGAGGCCGAAAGAGGCCGAGAGGGAGGCTGAGAGAGGCTGAGGGAGGCTGAGGAAGGCTGAGAGAGGCTGAGAGAGGCTGGAAGGGAAGCTGAGAGAGGCTGAGGGAGGCTGAGGGAGGCTGAGGGAGGATGAGGGAGGATGATGGAGGCTGAGGGAGGCTGAGAGAGGCCGAGAGAGGCCGAGAGGGAGGGTTGAGAGGGAGGCTGAGAGGTAGGCTGAGAGAGGCCGAGAGAGGCCGAGAGGGAGGCTGAGAGAGGCTGAGGGAGGATGAGGGAGGATGAGGGAGGCTGAGCGACGCTGAGGGAGGCTGGGAGAGGCTGATGGAGGCTGAGAGAGGCCGAGAGAGGCCGAGAGGGAGGCTAAGGGAGGCTGAGAGAGGCCGAGAGAGGCCGACAGGGAGGCTGAGAGGGAGGCTGAGGGAGGGTTGAGAGGGAGGCTGAGAGGGAGGCTGAGAGAGGCCAAGAGAGGCCGAGAGGGATGTTGAGAGGGAGGCTGAGAGAGGCTGATAGAGGCTGAGGGAGGCTGAGAGGGAGGCTGAGAGAGGCTGAGAGAGGCTAAGGGAGGCTGAAAGGGAGGCTGAGAGAGGCTGAGAGAGGCTAAGGGAGGCTGAGGGAGGCTGAGAGAGGCTGAGGGAGGCTGAGAGGGAGGCTGAGAGAGGCTGAGAGAGGCTAAGGGAGGCTGAGGGAGGCTGAGAGGGAGGCTAAGGGAGGCTGAAAGAGGCTGAGAGAGGCTGAGAGAGGCTGAGAGGGAGGCTGAGAGAGGCTGAGAGAAGCTAAGGGAGGCTGAGGGAGGCTGAGAGGGAGGCTGAGGGAGGCTGATGGAGGCTAAGAGAGGCTGAGAGAGACTAAGGGAGACTGAGGGAGGCTGAGATGGAGGCTGAGAGAGGCCGAGAGAGGCCGAGATGGAGGCTGAGGGAGGCTGAGAGGGAGGCTGAGAGAGGCAGAGAGAGGCTGAGGGAGGCTGATGGAGGCTAAGAGGGAGGCTGAGGGATGCTGATAAAGGCAAAGAGAGGCTGAGAGAGGCTGAGAGAGGCTAAGGGAGGCTGAGGGAGGCTGAGAGGGAGGCTGAGAGAGGATGTGAGAGGCTGAAGGAGGCAGATGGAGGCTAAGAGGGAGGCTGAGAGAGGCTAAGATAGGCTAATGGAGGCTAAGGGAGGCTGAGAGAGGCTGAGAGGGAGGCTGAGAGAGGCTGAGAGGCCGAGAGAGGCCGAGAGGGAGGCTAAGAGAGGCTGAGGGACGCTGAGGGAGGCTCTGAGGGAGGCTGAGAGAGGCTGATAGAGGCTGAGAGGGAGGCTGAGAGAGGCTAAGGGAAGCTGAGGGAGGCTGAGTGAGGCTGAGGGAGGCTGAGAGAGGCTGAGAGTGGCTGAGGGAGCCTGATAGGGAAGCTGAGAGAGGCTGAGAGAGGCTGATGGAGGCTAAGAGGGAGGCTGAGGGAGGCTGAGAGAGGCTAAGAGAGGCTGAGGGAGGCTGAGATGGAGGCCGAGAGAGGATAAGAGTGGCTGAGGGAGGCTGAGAGAGGCCGAGAGAGGCCGAGAGGGAAGCTGAGAGAGGCTGAGAGAGGCTAAGGGAGGCTGAGAGGGAGGCTGATAGCGGCTGAGATAGGCTGAGAGAGGCTAAGGGAGGCTGAGGGAGGCTAATGGAAGCTGGAAGAGGCTGAGGGAGGCTGAGAGGGAGGCTGAGAGAGGCTGAGAGAGGCTAAGGGAGGCTGAGGGAGGCTGAGAGGGAGGCTGAAAGAGGCTGATGGAGGCTAAGAGGGAGGCTGAGAGAGGCTAATAGAGGCTGAGGGAGGCTGAGAGAGGCTGAGAGGGAGGCTGAGAGAGGCTGAGAGAGGTCGAGAGAGGCCGAGAGAGGCCGAGAGGGAGGCTGAGAGGGAGGCTGAGAGAGGCTGAGGGAGGCTGAAGGAGGGTGCTGAGAGGGAGGCTGAGAGAGGCCGAAAGAGGCCGAGAGGGAGGCTGAGAGAGGCTGAGGGAGGCTGAGAGGGAGGCTGAGGAAGGCTGAGAGAGGCTGAGAGAGGCTGGAAGGGAAGCTGAGATAGGCTGAGGGAGGCTGAGGGAGGCTGAGGGAGGCTGAGGGAGGCTGAGAGAGGCCGAGAGAGGCCGAGAGGGATGGTTGAGAGGGAGGCTGAGAGGTAGGCTGAGAGGTAGGCTGAGAGAGGCCGAGAAAGGCCGAGAGGGAGGCTGAGAGAGGCTGAGGGAGGCTGAGGGAGGCTGAGCGACGCTGAGGGAGGCTGGGAGAGGCTGATGGAGGCTGTGAGAGGCCGAGAGAGGCCGAGAGGGAGGCTGAGAGAGGCCGAGAGAGGCCGAGAGGGAGGCTGAGAGGGAGGCTGAGAGAGGCTGAGGGAGGCTGAGGGAGGCTGAGGGAGGGTTGAGAGGGAGGCTGAGAGGGAGGCTGAGAGAGGCCAAGAGAGGCCGAGAGGGAGGTTGAGAGGGAGGCTGAGAGAGGCTGATAGAGGCTGAGGGAGGCTGAGAGGGAGGCTGAGAGAGGCTGAGAGAGGCTAAGGGAGGCTGAGAGGGAGGCTGAGAGAGGCTGAGAGAGGCTAAGGGAGGCTGAGGGAGGCTGAGAGTGGCTGAGAGAGGCTGAGGGAGGCTGAGAGGGAGGCTGAGAGAGGCTGAGAGAGGCTAAGGGAGGCTGAGGGAGGCTGTGGGAGGCTGAGAGGGAGGATAAGGGAGGCTGAAAAAGGCTCAGAGAGGCCGAGAGAGGCTGAGGGAGGCTGAGAGGGAGGCTGAGAGAGGCTAAGAGAAGCTAAAGGAGGCTGAGGGAGGCTGAGAGGGAGGCTGAGGGAGGCTGATGGAGGCTAAGAGGGAGGCTGACGGAGGCTGATGGAGGCTAAGAGAGGCTGAGAGAGACTAAGGGAGACTGAGGGAGGCTGAGATGGAGGCTGAGACAGGCCGAGAGAGGCCGAGAGGGAGGCTGAGGGAGGCTGAGTTAGGCTGGGGGAGGCTGAGAGGGAGGCTGAGAGAGGCTGAGAGAGGCTAAGGGAGGCTGAGTGAGGCTGAGAGGGAGGCTGAGAGAGGCTGAGAGAGGCTGAGGGAGGCTGATGGAGGCTAAGAGGGAGGCTGAGGGAGGCTGAGAGAGGCTAAGAGAGGCTGAGGGAGGCTGAGATGGAGGCTGAGAGAGGATAAGAGTGGCTGAGGGAGGCTGAGAGAGGCCGAGAGAGGCCGAAAGGGAGGCTGATGGAGGCTGAGAGGAGGCTGAGAGGGAGGCTGAGAGAGGCTGCGAGAGGCTGAGGGAGGCTGAGAGAGGCTAAGAGGGAGGCTGAGAGAGCCCGAAGGAGGCCGAGAGGGAGGCTGAGAGGGAGGCTGAGAGAGGCTGAGAGAGGCTGAGGGAGGCTGAGGGAGGCTGAGAGGGAGGCTGAGAGGGAATCTGAGAGAGGCTGCGAGAGGCTGAGGGAGGCTGAGAGGGAGGCTGAGAGAGGTTGAGAGAGGCTAAGGGAGGCTGAGGGAGAATGAGAGGGAGGCTGAGAGAGGCCGAAAGAGGCTGTGGGAGGCATAGAGGGAGGCTGAGAGAGGCTGAGAGAGGCTGAGGGACGCTGAGGGAGGCTGAGGGAGGCTGAGAGAGGCTGAGAGAGGCTGAGAGAGGCTGAGGGAGGCTGAGAGGGAGGCTGAGAGAGGCTGAGAGAGACTAAGGGAGCCTGAGGGAGGCTGAGCGGGAGGATGAGGGAGGCTGAGGGAGGCTAAGAGAAGCTGAGAGAGGCTGAGGGAGGCTGAGAGGGGAGGCTGAGAGAGGCTGAGAGAGGCTAAGGGAGGCTGAGGGAGGCTGAGAAAGGCTGAGAGAGGCTGAGAGAGGCTAAAAGAGGCTAAGGGAGGCTGAGAGGGAGGCTGAGAGAGGCTGAGAGAGGCTAAGGGAGGCTGAGGGAGGCTGAGAGGGAGGCTGAGAGAGGCCGAAAGAGGCCGAGAGGGAGGCTGAGAAGGAGGCTGAGAGAGGCTTAGAGAGGCTGAGGGAGGCTGAGGGAGGCTGAGAGAGGCTATGGGAGGCTGAAAGAGGCTGAGGGAGGCTGAGAAAGGCTAAGAGAGGCTGAGAGAGGCTAAGGGAGGCTAAGGGAGGCTGAGACGGAGGCTGAGAGAGGCTGAGAGAGGCTAAGGGAGGCTGAGGGAGGCTGAGAGGGAGGCTGAGAGAGGCTGAGGGAGGCTGATGGAGGCTAAGAGGGAGGCTGAGGGAGGCTGATATAGGCTAAGAGAGGCTGAGAGAGGCTGAGAGAGGCTAAGGGAGGCTGAGGGAGGCTGAGAGGGAGGCTGAGAGAGGATGTGAGAGGCTGAAGGAGGCAGATGGAGGCTAAGAGGGAGGCTGAGAGAGGCTAAGAGAGGCTAATGGAGGCTGAGGGAGGCTGAGAGAGGCTGAGAGGGAGGCTGAGAGAGGCTGAGAGGCCGAGAGAGGCCGAGAGGGAGGCTAAGAGAGGCTGAGGGACGCTGAGGGAGGCTCTGAGGGAGGCTGAGAGAGGCTGATAGAGGCTGAGAGGGAGGCTGAGAGAGGCTAAGGGAAGCTGAGGGAGGCTGAGTGAGGCTGAGGGAGGCTGAGAGAGGCTGAGAGTGGCTGAGGGAGCCTGATAGGGAAGCTGAGAGAGGCTGAGAGAGGCTGAGGGAGGCTGAGGGAGGCTGAGAGAGGCTGAGAGAGGCTGAGGGAGCCTGATAGGGAAGCTGAGAGAGGCTGAGAGAGGCTAAGGGAGGCTGAGAGGGAGGCTGATAGCGGCTGAGAGAGGCTGAGAGAGGCTAAGGGAGGCTGAGGGAGGCTGAGGGAAGCTGGAAGAGGCTGAGGGAGGCTGAGAGGGAGGCTGAGAGAGGCTGAGAGAGGCTAAGGGAGGCTGAGGGAGGCTGAGAGGGAGGCTGAAAGAGGCTGAAAGAGGCTGATGGAGGCTAAGAGGGAGGCTGAGAGAGGCTAATAGAGGCTGAGGGAGGCTGAGAGAGGCTGAGAGGGAGGCTGAGAGAGGCTGAGAGAGGTCGAGAGAGGCCGAGAGAGGCCGAGAGGGAGGCTGAGAGGGAGGCTGAGAGACGCTGAGGGAGGCTGAAGGAGGGTTGAGAGGGATGCTGAGAGGGAGGCTGAGAGAGGCCAAGAGAGGCCGAGAGGGAGGTTGAGAGGGAGGCTGAGAGAGGCTGATAGAGGCTGAGGGAGGCTGAGAGGGAGGCTGAGAGAGGCTGAGAGAGGCTAAGGGAGGCTGAGAGGGAGGCTGAGAGAGGCTGAGAGAGGCTAAGGGAGGCTGAGGGAGGCTGAGAGTGGCTGAGAGAGGCTGAGGGAGGCTGAGAGGGAGGCTGAGAGAGGCTGAGAGAGGCTAAGGGAGGCTGAGGGAGGCTGAGAGGGAGGATAAGGGAGGCTGAAAAAGGCTCAGAGAGGCCGAGAGAGGCTGAGGGAGGCTGAGAGGGAGGCTGAGAGAGGCTAAGAGAACCTAAGGGAGGCTGAGGGAGGCTGAGAGGGAGGCTGAGGGAGGCTGATGGAGGCTAAGAGGGAGGCTGACGGAGGCTGATGGAGGCTAAGAGAGGCTGAGAGAGACTAAGGGAGACTGAGGGAGGCTGAGATGGAGGCTGAGACAGGCCGAGAGAGGCCGAGAGGGAGGCTGAGGGAGGCTGAGTGAGGCTGGGGGAGGCTGAGAGGGAGGCTGAGAGAGGCTGAGAGAGGCTAAGGGAGGCTGAGTGAGGCTGAGAGGGAGGCTGAGAGAGGCTGAGAGAGGCTGAGGGAGGCTGATGGAGGCTAAGAGGGAGGCTGAGGGAGGCTGAGAGAGGCTAAGAGAGGCTGAGGGAGGCTGAGATGGAGGCTGAGAGAGGATAAGAGTGGCTGAGGGAGGCTGAGAGAGGCCGAGAGAGGCCGAGAGGGAAGCTGAGAGAGGCTGAGAGAGGCTAAGGGAGGCTGAGAGGGAGGCTGATAGCGGCTGAGATAGGCTGAGAGAGGCTAAGGGAGGCTGAGGGAGGCTGAGGGAAGCTGGAAGAGGCTGAGGGAGGCTGAGAGGGAGGCTGAGAGAGGCTGAGAGAGGCTAAGGGAGGCTGAGGGAGGCTGAGAGGGAGGCTGAAAGAGGATGATGGAGGCTAAGAGGGAGGCTGAGAGAGGCTAATAGAGGCTGAGGGAGGCTGAGAGAGGCTGAGAGGGAGGCTGAGAGAGGCTGAGAGAGAACGAGAGAGGCCGAGAGAGGCCGAGAGGGAGGCTGAGAGGGAGGCTGAGAGAGGCTGAGGGAGGCTGAAGGAGGGTTGAGAGGGATGCTGAGAGGGAGGTTGAGAGAGGCCGAAAGAGGCCGAGAGGGAGGCTGAGAGAGGCTGAGGGAGGCTGAGAGGGAGGCTGAGGAAGGCTGAGAGAGGCTGAGAGAGGCTGGAAGGGAAGCTGAGATAGGCTGAGGGAGGCTGAGGGAGGCTGAGGGAGGCTGAGGGAGGCTGAGAGAGGCCGAGAGAGGCCGAGAGGGATGGTTGAGAGGGAGGCTGAGAGGTAGGCTGAGAGGTAGGCTGAGAGAGGCCGAGAAAGGCCGAGAGGGAGGCTGAGAGAGGCTGAGGGAGGCTGAGGGAGGCTGAGCGACGCTGAGGGAGGCTGGGAGAGGCTGATGGATGCTGTGAGAGGCCGAGAGAGGCCGAGAGGGAGGCTGAGAGAGGCCGAGAGAGGCCGAAAGGGAGGCTGAGAGGGAGGCTGAGAGAGGCTGAGGGAGGCTGAGGGAGGCTGAGGGAGGGCTGAGAGGGAGGCTGAGAGAGGCCAAGAGAGGCCGAGAGGGAGGTTGAGAGGGAGGCTGAGAGAGGCTGATAGAGGCTGAGGGAGGCTGAGAGAGAGGCTGAGAGAGGCTGAGAGAGGCTAAGGGAGGCTGAGAGGGAGGCTGAGAGAGGCTGAGAGAGGCTAAGGGAGGCTGAGGGAGGCTGAGAGTGGCTGAGAGAGGCTGAGGGAGGCTGAGAGGGAGGCTGAGAGAGGCTGAGAGAGGCTGAGGGAGGGTGTGGGAGGCTGAGAGGGAGGACAAGGGAGGCTGAAAAAGGCTCAGAGAGGCCGAGAGAGGCTGAGGGAGGCTGAGAGGGAGGCTGAGAGAGGCTAAGAGTAGCTAAGGGAGGCTGAGGGAGGCTGAGAGGGAGGCTGAGGGAGGCTGATGGAGGCTAAGAGGGAGGCTGACGGAGGCTGATGGAGGCTAAGAGAGGCTGAGAGAGACTAAGGGAGACTGAGGGAGGCTGAGATGGAGGCTGAGACAGGCCGAGAGAGGCCGAGAGGGAGGCTGAGGGAGGCTGAGTGAGGCTGGGGGAGGCTGAGAGGGAGGCTGAGAGAGGCTGAGAGAGGCTAAGGGAGGCTGAGTGAGGCTGAGAGGGAGGCTGAGAGAGGCTGAGAGAGGCTGAGGGAGGCTGATGGAGGCTAAGAGGGAGGCTGAGGGAGGCTGAGAGAGGCTAAGAGAGGCTGAGGGAGGCTGAGATGGAGGCTGAGAGAGGATAAGAGTGGCTGAGGGAGGCTGAGAGAGGCCGAGAGAGGCCGAGAGGGAAGCTGAGAGAGGCTGAGAGAGGCTAAGGGAGGCTGAGAGGGAGGCTGATAGCGGCTGAGATAGGCTGAGAGAGGCTAAGGGAGGCTGAGGGAGGCTGAGGGAAGCTGGAAGAGGCTGAGGGAGGCTGAGAGGGAGGCTGAGAGAGGCTGAGAGAGGCTAAGGGAGGCTGAGGGAGGCTGAGAGGGAGGCTGAAAGAGGCTGATGGAGGCTAAGAGGGAGGCTGAGAGAGGCTAATAGAGGCTGAGGGAGGCTGAGAGAGGCTGAGAGGGAGGCTGAGAGAGGCTGAGAGAGGTCGAGAGAGGCCGAGAGAGGCCGAGAGGGAGGCTGAGAGGGAGGCTGAGAGAGGCTGAGGGAGGCTGAAGGAGGGTTGAGAGGGATGCTGAGAGGGAGGC
This sequence comes from Oncomelania hupensis, assembly GCA_036898135.1. Classification (NCBI taxonomy): domain Eukaryota; kingdom Metazoa; phylum Mollusca; class Gastropoda; order Littorinimorpha; family Pomatiopsidae; genus Oncomelania; species Oncomelania hupensis. Next base: position 12,366,618 of record CM072517.1, read on the forward strand.
TGAGAGAGGCCGAAAGAGGCCGAGAGGGAGGCTGAGAGAGGCTGAGGGAGGCTGAGAGGGAGGCTGTGGAAGGCTGAGAGAGGCTGAGAGAGGCTGGAAGGGAAGCTGAGATAGGCTGAGGGAGGCTGAGGGAGGCTGAGGGAGGCTGAGGGAGGCTGAGAGAGGCCGAGAGAGGCCGAGAGGGATGGTTGAGAGGGAGGCTGAGAGGTAGGCTGAGAGGTAGGCTGAGAGAGGCCGAGAAAGGCCGAGAGGGAGGCTGAGAGAGGCTGATGGAGGCTGTGAGAGGCCGAGAGAGGCCGAGAGGGAGGCTGAGAGAGGCCGAGAGAGGCCGAAAGGGAGGCTGAGAGGGAGGCTGAGAGAGGCTGAGGGAGGCTGAGGGAGGCTGAGGGAGGGTTGAGAGGGAGGCTGAGAGGGAGGCTGAGAGAGGCCAAGAGAGGCCGAGAAGAAGGCTGAGAGAGGCTGATAGAGGCTGAGGGAGGCTGAGAGGGAGGCTGAGAGAGGCTGAAAGAGGCTAAGGGAGGCTGAGAGGGAGGCTGAGAGAGGCTGAGAGAGGCTAAGGGAGGCTGAGGGAGGCTGAGAGTGGCTGAGAGAGGCTGGGGGAGGCTGAGAGGGAGGCTGAGAGAGGCTGAGAGAGGCTAAATGAGGCTGAGGGAGGCTGTGGGAGGCTGAGAGGGAGGATAAGGGAGGCTGAAAAAGGCTCAGAGAGGCCGAGAGAGGCTGAGGGAGGCTGAGAGGGAGGCTGAGAGAGGCTAAGAGAAGCTAAGGGAGGCTGAGGGAGGCTGAGAGGGAGGCTGATGGAGGCTAAGAGGGAGGCTGACGGAGGCTGATGGAGGCTAAGAGAGGCTGAGAGAGACTAAGGGAGACTGAGGGAGGCTGAGATGGAGGCTGAGACAGGCCGAGAGAGGCCGAGAGGGAGGCTGAGGGAGGCTGAGTGAGGCTGGGGGAGGCTGAGAGGGAGGCTGAGAGAGGCTGAGAGAGGCTAAGGGAGGCTGAGTGAGGCTGAGAGGGAGGCTGAGAGAGGCTGAGAGAGGCTGAGGGAGGCTGATGGAGGCTAAGAGGGAGGCTGAGGGAGGCTGAGAGAGGCTAAGAGAGGCTGAGGGAGGCTGAGATGGAGGCTGAGAGAGGATAAGAGTGGCTGAGGGAGGCTGAGAGAGGCCGAGAGAGGCCGAAAGGGAGGCTGAGGGAGGCTGAGGGAGGCTGAGAGGAGGCTGAGAGGGAGGCTGAGAGAGGCTGCGAGAGGCTGAGGGAGGCTGAGAGAGGCTGAGAGGGAGGCTGAGAGAGCCCGAAGGAGGCCGAGAGGGAGGCTGAGAGGGAGGCTGAGAGAGGCTGAGAGAGGCTGAGGGAGGCTGAGGGAGGCTGAGAGGGAGGCTGAGAGGGAATCTGAGAGAGGCTGCGAGAGGCTGAGGGAGGCTGAGAGGGAGGCTGAGAGAGGTTGAGAGAGGCTAAGGGAGGCTGAGGGAGAATGAGAGGGAGGCTGAGAGAGGCCGAAAGAGGCTGTGGGAGGCATAGAGGGAGGCTGAGAGAGGCTGAGAGAGGCTGAGGGACGCTGAGGGAGGCTGAGGGAGGCTGAGAGAGGCTGAGAGAGGCTGAGGGAGGCTGAGAGGGAGGCTGAGAGAGGCTGAGAGAGACTAAGGGAGCCTGAGGGAGGCTGAGCGGGAGGCTGAGGGAGGCTGAGGGAGGCTAAGAGAAGCTGAGAGAGGCTGAGGGAGGCTGAGAGGGAGGCTGAGAGAGGCTGAGAGAGGCTAAGGGAGGCTGAGGGAGGCTGAGGGAGGCTGAGAAAGGCTGAGAGAGGCTGAGAGAGGCTAAAAAAGGCTAAGGGAGGCTGAGAGGGAGGCTGAGAGAGGCTGAGAGAGGCTAAGGGAGGCTGAGGGAGGCTGAGAGGGAGGCTGAGAGAGGCCGAAAGAGGCCGAGAGGGAGGCTGAGAAGGAGGCTGAGAGAGGCTTAGAGAGGCTGAGGGAGGCTGAGGGAGGCTGAGAGAGGCTATGGGAGGCTGAAAGAGGCTGAGGGAGGCTGAGAAAGGCTAAGAGAGGCTGAGAGAGGCTAAGGGAGGCTAAGGGAGGCTGAGACGGAGGCTGAGAGAGGCTGAGAGAGGCTAAGGGAGGCTGAGGGAGGCTGAGAGGGAGGCTGAGAGAGGCAGAGAGAGGCTGAGGGAGGCTGATGGAGGCTAAGAGGGAGGCTGAGGGAGGCTGATATAGGCTAAGAGAGGCTGAGAGAGGCTGAGAGAGGCTAAGGGAGGCTGAGGGAGGCTGAGAGGGAGGCTGAGAGAGGATGTGAGAGGCTAATGGAGGCTGAGGGAGGCTGAGAGAGGCTGAGAGGGAGGCTGAGAGAGGCTGAGAGGCCGAGAGAGGCCGAGAGGGAGGCTAAGAGAGGCTGAGGGACGCTGAGGGAGGCTCTGAGGGAGGCTGAGAGAGGCTGATAGAGGCTGAGAGGGAGGCTGAGAGAGGCTAAGGGAAGCTGAGGGAGGCTGAGTGAGGCTGAGGGAGGCTGAGAGAGGCTGAGAGTGGCTGAGGGAGCCTGATAGGGAAGCTGAGAGAGGCTGAGAGAGGCTGAGGGAGGCTGAGGGAGGCTGAGAGAGGCTGAGGGAGCCTGATAGGGAAGCTGAGAGAGGCTGAGAGAGGCTAAAGGAGGCTGAGAGGGAGGCTGATAGCGGCTGAGAGAGGCTGAGAGAGGCTAAGGGAGGCTGAGGGAGGCTGAGGGAAGCTGGAAGAGGCTGAGGGAGGCTGAGAGGGAGGCTGAGAGAGGCTGAGAGAGGCTAAGGGAGGCTGAGGGAGGCTGAGAGGGAGGCTGAAAGAGGCTGAAAGAGGCTGATGGAGGCTAAGAGGGAGGCTGAGAGAGGCTAATAGAGGCTGAGGGAGGCTGAGAGAGGCTGAGAGGGAGGCTGAGAGAGGCTGAGAGAGGTCGAGAGAGGCCGAGAGAGGCCGAGAGGGAGGCTGAGAGGGAGGCTGAGAGACGCTGAGGGAGGCTGAAGGAGGGTTGAGAGGGATGCTGAGAGGGAGGCTGAGAGAGGCCAAGAGAGGCCGAGAGGGAGGTTGAGAGGGAGGCTGAGAGAGGCTGATAGAGGCTGAGGGAGGCTGAGAGGGAGACTGAGAGAGGCTGAGAGAGACTAAGGGAGGCTGAGGGAGGCTGAGAGGGAGGCTGAGGGAGGCTAAGAGGGAGGCTGAGAGAGGCTGAGAGAGGCTAAGGGAGGCTGAGGGAGGCTGAGAGAGGCTGAGAGAGGCTAAGGGAGGCTGAGAGGTAGGCTGAGAAAGGCTGAGAGAGGCTAAGGGAGGCTGAGAGGGAGGCTGAGAGGGAGGCTGAGAGAGGCCGAAAGAGGCCGAGAAGGAGGCTGAGAAGGAGGGTGAGAGAGGCTGAGAGAGGTTGAGGGAGGCTGAGATAGGCTGAGGGAAGCTGAGAGGGAGGCTGAGAGGGAGGCTGTGAGAGGCTAAGAGAGGCTGAGAGAGGCTGAGGGAGGCTGAGAGAGGCTGAGAGTGGCTGAGGGAGCCTGAGAGGGAGGATGAGAGAGGCTGAGAGAGGCTGAGGGATACTAAGAGGGAGGCTGAGAGAAGCTGAGAGAGGCTGAGGGAGGCTTGAGAGGAGGCTGAGAGGAGGCTGAGAGGAGGCTGAGGAGAGGCTGAGAGAGGCTGAGGGAGGCTGAGAGGGAGGCTGAGAGAGGCTGAGAGAGGCTGAGGGAGCTGAGGGAGGCTGAGAGGAGGCTGAGAGAGGCTTGAGGAGGCTGAGGAGGCTGAGAGGGAGGCTGAGAGAGGCTGCGAAGAGGCGAGAGAGGCTGAGGAGGCTGATGGAGGCTGAGAGGAGGCTGAGAGAGGCTGAGAGAGGCTGAGGGAGGCTGAGGGAGGCTGAGGAGAGGCTGTGAAGGAGGCTGAGAGAGGCTGAGAGAGGCTGAGGGAGGCTGAGAGGGAGGCTAGAGAGGCTGAGAGAGCTGAGAGAGGCTGAGGGAGGCTGAGGGAGGCTGAGGGAGCTGAGAGGGAGGCTGAGAGAGGCTGAGGAGGCTGAGAGGAGGCTGATAGAGGCTGAGAGGGAGGCTGAGAGAGGCTGAGAGAGGCTGAGGGAGGCTGAGGGAGGCTGAGGGAGGCTGACAGAGGCTAAGAGGGAGGCTGAGAGAGGCTAAGGGAGGCTGAAGGAGGCTGAGGGAGGCTGACAGAAGCTAAGAGGGAGGCTGAGAGAGGCTGAGAGAGGCCAAGGGAGGCTGTAAGAGGCTGAGAGGGAGGCTGAGAGAGGCTGAGGGAGGCTGATGGAGGCTAAGAGGGAGGCTGAAGGAGGCTGATGGAGGCTAAGAGAGGTTGAGAGAGGCTGAGAGAGGCTAAGGGAGGCTGAGGGAGGCTGAGAGGGAGGCTGAGAGAGGCTGAAAGAGGCTGATGGAGGCTAAGAGGGAGGCTGAGAGAGGCTAATAGAGGCTGAGGGAGGCTGAGAGAGGCTGAGAGGTAGGCTGAGAGAGGCTGAGAGAGGCCGAGAGAGGCCGAGAGAGGCCGAGAGGGAGGCTGAGAGGGAGGCTGAGAGAGGCTGAGGGAGGCTGAAGGAGGGTTGAGAGGGATGCTGAAAGGGAGGCTGAGAGAGGCCGAAAGAGGCCGAGAGGGAGGCTGAGAGAGGCTGAGGGAGGCTGAGAGGGAGGCTGAGAGGGAGGCTGAGGGAGGCTGAGAGAGGCTGGAAGGGAAGCTGAGAGAGGCTGAGGGAGGCTGAGGGAGGCTGAGAGAGGCCGAGAGAGGCCGAGAGAGGCCGAGAGAGAGGGTTGAGAGGGAGGCTGAGAGGTAGGCTGAGAGAGCCCGATAGAGGCCGAGAGGGAGGCTGAGGGAGGCTGAGCGACGCTGAGGGAGGCTGGGAGAGGCTGATGGAGGCTGAGAGAGGCCGAGAGAGGCCGAGAGGGAGGCTGAGAGGGAGGCTGAGAGAGGCTGAGGGAGGCTGAGGGAGGGTTGAGAGGGAGGCTGAGAGGGAGGCTGAGAGAGGCCAAGAGAGGCCGAGAGGGAGGTTGAGAGGGAGGCTGATAGAGGCTGAGGGAGGCTGAGAGGGAGGCTGAGAGAGGCTAAAAGAGGCTGAGAGTAAGGCTGAGAGAAGCTGAGAGAGGCTATGGGAGGCTGAGAGAGGCTGAGGGAGGCTGAGAGGGAGGCTGAGAGAGGCTGAGAGAGGCTGAGAGAGGCTAAGGGAGGCTGAGGGAGGCTGAGAGGGAGGCTAAGGGAGGCTGAAAGAGGCTGAGAGAGGCTGAGGGAGGCTGAGAGGGAGGCTGAGAGGGGCTGAGAGAAGCTAAGGGAGGCTGAGGGAGGCTGAGAGGGAGGCTGAGGGAGGCTGATGGAGGCTAAAAGGGAGGCTGAGGGAGGCTGATGGAGGCTAAGAGAGGCTGAGAGAGACTAAGGGAGACTGAGGAAGGCTGAGATGGAGGCTGAGAGAGGCTGAGAGAGGCCGAGAGAGGCCGAGAGGGAGGCTGAGGGAGGCTGAGGGAGGCTAAGTGAGGCTGAGGGAGGCTGAGAGGGAGGCTGAGAGAGGCTGAGAGAGGCTAAGGGAGGCTGAGGGAGGCTGAGAGAGGCTGAGAGAGGCTAAGGGAGGCTGAGGGAGGCTGAGATGGAGGCTGAGAGAGGCTAAGAGAGGCTGAGGGAGGCTGAGAGAGGCCGAGAGAGGCCGAGAGGGAGGCTGAGGGAGGCTGAGGGAGGCTGAGGGAGGCTGAGAGGGAGGCTGAGAGGGAGGCTGAGAGAGGCTGCGAGAGGCTGAGGGAGGCTGAGAGGGAGGCTGAGAGGGAATCTGAGAGAGGCTGCGAGAGGCTGAGGGAGGCTGAGGGAGGCTGAGAGGGAGGCTGAGAGAGGCTGAGAGAGGCTAAGAGAGGCTGAGGGAGGCTGAGAGGGAGGCTGAGAGAGGCCGAGAGAGGCCGAGAGGGAGGCTGAGGGAGGCTGAGGGAGGCTGAGAGGGAGGCTGAGAGAGGCTGCGAGAGGCTGAGGGAGGCTGAGAGGGAGGCTGAGAGGGAATCTGAGAGAGGCTGCGAGAGGCTGAGGGAGGCTGAGGGAGGCTGAGAGGGAGGCTGAGAGAGGCTGAGAGAGGCTAAGAGAGGCTGAGGGAGGCTGAGAGGGAGGCTGAGAGAGGCCGAAAGAGGCTGAGGGAGGCATAGAGGGAGGCTGAGAGAGGCTGAGAGAGGCTGAGGGAGGCTGAGGGAGGCTGAGAGAGGCTGAGGGAGGCTGAGAGAGGCTGAGAGAGACTAAGGGAGGCTGAGGGAGGCTGAGAGGGAGGCTGAAGGAGGCTGAGGGAGGCTGAGAGGGAGGCTGAGAGAGGCTGAGAGGGAGGCCTTGGGAGGCTGAGGGGGGGGGTTGAGAGGCTGAGAGAGGCTGAGGGAGGCTAAGAGGGAGGCTGAGAGAGGCTGAGAGAGGCTAAGGGAGGCTAAGGGAGGCATAGGGAGGCTGAGAGAGGCTGAGAGAGGCTAAGGGAGGCTGAGGGAGGCTGAGAGGGAGGCTGAGAGGGAGGCTGAGAGAGGCCGAAAGAGGCCGAGAAGGAGGCTGAGAAGGAGGCTGAGAGAGGCTGAGAGAGGGTGAGGGAGGCTGAGGGAGGCTGAGGGAGGCTGAGAGGGAGGCTGAGAGAGGCTGAGAGAGGTTGAGGGAGGCTGAGGGAGGCTGAGAGAGGCTGAGAGAGGCAGAGGGAGCCTGAGAGGGAGGCTGAGAGAGGCTGAGGGAGGCTAAGAGGGAGGCTGAGAGAAGCTGAGGGAGGCTGAGGGAGGCTAAAAGAGGCTGAGGGAGGCTGAGGGAGGCTGAGAGAGGCTGGAAGAGGCTGAGGGAGGCTGAGAGGGAGGCTGACAGAGGCTGAGAGAGGCTAAGGGAGGCTGATGGAGGCTGAGAGGAAGGCTGGGAGGCTGAGGGGGGGGGGTTGAGAGGCTGAGAGAGGCTGAGGGAGGCTAAGAGGGAGGCTGAGAGAGGCTGAGAGAGGCTAAGGGAGGCTAAGGGAGGCATAGGGAGGCTGAGAGAGGCTGAGAGAGGCTAAGGGAGGCTGAGGGAGGCTGAGAGGGAGGCTGAGAGGGAGGCTGAGAGAGGCCGAAAGAGGCCGAGAGGGAGGCTGAGAAGGAGGCTGAGAGAGGCTGAGAGAGGGTGAGGGAGGCTGAGGGAGGGGAGGCTGAGGGGCTGAAGGGAAGGCTGAGAGAGGCTGAGAGAGGCTGATGGAGGCTAGGGAGCTGAAGAGGCTGAGAGAGGCTGAGGGAGCCTGAGAGGGAGGCTGAGAGAGGCTGAGAGAGGCTGAGGGAGGCTGAGAGGGAGGCTGAGAGAAGCTGAGAGAGGCTGAGGGAGGCTGAGGGAGGCTGAGGGAGGCTGAGAGAGGCTGGAAGAGGCTGAGGGAGGCTGAGAGGGAGGCTGACAGAGGCTGAGAGAGGCTAAGGGAGGCTGAGGGAGGCTGAGAGGAAGGCTGATTGAGGCCGAAAGAAGCCGAGAGGGAGGCTGAGAGAGGCTGAGAGAGGCTGAGGGAGGCTGGGAGGGAGGCTGAGAGGGAGGCTAAGAGAGGCTGGGAGATGCTGAGAGAGGCTGAGGGAGGCTGAGGGAGGCTGAGAGGGAGGCTAAGAGAGGCTGCGAGATGCTGAGAGAGGCTGAGGGAGGCTGAGGGAGGCTGAGAGGGAGGCTGAGAGAGGCTGAGAGAGGCTGAGGGAGGCTGAGAGGGAGGCTAAGAGAGGCTGACAGAGGCTGAGAGAGGCTGATGGGGGCTGAGAGAGGCTGAGAGAGGCTGAGAGGGAGGCTGAGAGAGGCTGAGAGAGGCTGAGGGAGGCTGATCGAGGCTGAGGGAGGCTGAGAGAGGCTGAGAGAGGCTGAGGGAGGCTGAGAGGGAGGCTGAGAGAGGCTGCGAGAGACTAAGGGAGGCTGAGGGAGGCTGAGAGGGAGGCTAAGGGAGGCTGAGAGGGAGGCTGAGGGAGGCTGAGGGAGGCTGAGAGAGGCTGAGAGAGGCTGAGGGAGGCTGAGAGAGGCTGAGAGAGGCTGAGGGAGGCTGAGAGGGAGGCTGAGAGAGGCTGAGAGAGACTAAGGGAGGCTGAGGGAGGCTGAGAGGGAGGCTGAGGGAGGCTGAGAGGGAGGCTGAGGGAGGCTGAGGGAGGCTGAGAGAGGCTGAGAGAGGCTGAGGGAGGCTGAGAGGGAGGCTGAGAGAGGCTGTGAGAGGCTAAGGGAGGCTGAATGAGGCTGAGAGGGAGGCTGAGAGAGGCCGAAAGAGGCCGAGAGGGAGGCTGAGAAGGAGGCTGAGAGAGGCTGAGAGAGGCTGAGGGAGGCTGAGGGAGGCTGAGAGGGAGGCTGAGAGGGAGGCTGAGAGAGGCTGCCAGAGGCTGAGAGAGGCTGAGAGGGAGGCTGAGAGAGGCTGAGAGAGACTAAGGGAGGCTGAGGGAGGCTGAGAGGGAGGTTGAGGGAGACTGAGAGGGAGGCTGAGGGAGGCTGAGGGAGGCTGACAGAGGCTGAGAGAGGCTGAGGGAGGCTGAGAGGGAGGCTGAGAGAGGCTGAGAGAGGCTAAGGGAGGCTGAGGGAGGCTGTGGGAGGCTGAGGTAGGCTGAGAGAGGCTGAGAGAGGCTAAGGGAGGCTGAGAGGGAGGCTGAGAGAGGCCGGAAGGGCCGAGAGGGAGGCTGAGGGAGGCTGAGGGAGGCTGAGGGAGGCTGAGGGAGGCTGAGAGGGAGGCTGAGAGAGGCTGCGAGAGGCTGAGAGAGGCTGAGAGAGGCTGAGGGAGGCTAAGAGGGAGGCTGAGAGAGGCTGAGAGAGGCTGAGAGAGGCTGAGGGAGGCTGAGAGAGGCTTGGAGAGGCTGGGAGAGGCTGAGAGAGGCTGAGGGAGGCTGAGGGAAGCTGAAAGAGGCTGAGGGAGGCTGAGAGGGAGGCTGAGAGAGGCTGAGAGAGGCTAAGGGAGGCTGAGGGAGGCTGAGAGGGAGGCTGAGAGAGGCCGAAAGAGGCCGAGAGGGAGGCTGAGAAGAAGGCTGAGAGAGGCTGAGAGAGGCTGAGAGAGGCTGAGAGAGGCTGAGAGAGGCTGAGGGAGGCCGAAGGGAGGCTGAGAGAGGCTAAGAGAGGCTGAGGGAGCCTGAGAGGGAGGTTGAGAGAGGCTGAGAGAGGCTGAGGGAGGCTGAGAGGGAGGCTGAGAGAGGCTGAGAGAGACTAAGGTAGGCTGAGGGAGGCTGAGAGGTAGGCTGAGGGAGGCTGAGAGGGAGGCTGAGGGAGGCTGAGGGATGCTGAGAGAGGCTGAGGGAGACTGAGGGAGGCTGAGGGAGGCTGAGATGGAGGCTGAGAGAGGCTAAGAGAGGGTACGGGAGGCTGAGGGAGGCTGAGGAAGGCTGAGAGAGGCTGAGAGAGGCTAAGGAAGGGTGATATAGGCTGAGGGAGGCTGACAGAGGCTGAGATGGAGGCTGAGAAAGGCTGAGAGAGGCTAAGGGAGGCTGAGACAGGCTGAGAGGGAGGCTGAGAGAGGCTGAGGGAGGCTGAGAGAGGCTAAGGGAGGCTGAGGAAGGCTGAGAGGGAGGCTGAGAGAGGATGTGAGAGGCTGAGGGAGGCAGATGGAGGCTAAGAGGGAGGCTGAGAGAGGCTAAGAGAGGCTAATGGAGGCTGAGTGAGGCTGAGGGAGGCTGAGGGAGGCTGAGAGAGGCTGAGAGAGGCTGAGAGATGCTGAGAGAGGCTGAGGGAGCCTGAGAGGGAGGCTGAGAGAGGCTGAGAGAGGCTGAGGGAGGCTGAGAGGGAGGCTGAGAGAGGCTGGGAGAGGCTGAGGGAGGCTATGGGAGGCTGAGGGACGCTGAGAGATGCTGAGAGAGGCAGAGGGAGGCTGAGAGGGAGGCTGAGAGAGGCTGAGAGAGGCTGAGAGAGGCTGAGAGAGGCTGAGGGAGGCTGATGGAGGATGAGAGTGGCTGAGAGAGGCTGAGGGAGCCTGGGAGGGAGGCTGAGAGAGGCTGAGAGAGGCTGAGGGAGGCTAAAGGAGGCGGAGAGGGAGGGTAAGATAGGCTGCGAGAGGCTAAGAGAGGCTGAGGGAGGCTGAGGGAGGCTGAGGGAGGCTGAGAGGGAGGCTGAGAGAGGCTGAGAGAGGCTGATGGAGGCTGGGGGAAGCTGAGAGAGGCTGAGAGAGGCTGAGGGAGGCTGAGAGGGAGGCTGAGAGAGGCTGAGAGAGGCTGAGAGAGGCTGGGGGAGGCTGAGGGAGGCTGAGGGAGGCTGAGAGAGGCTGAAAGAGGCTGAGCGAGGCTGAGAGGGAGGCTAAGAGAGGCAGAGAGGGAGGCTGAGAGAGGCTGAGAGAGGCTAAGGGAGGCTGAGGGAGGCTGAGAGAGGCTGAGGGAGGCTGAGAGAGTCTGAGAGAGGCTGAGAGAGGCTAAGGGAGGCTGAGGGAGGCTGTGGGAGGCTGACAGAGGCTGAGAGGGAGGCTGAGAGAGGCTGAGAGAGGCTGAGAGAGGCTAAGGGAGGCCGAGGGAGGCTGACAGAAGCTAAGAGGGAGGCTGAGAGAGGCTGAGAGAGACCAAGGGAGGCTGAGGGAGGCTGAGAGGGAGGCTGAGAGAGGCTGAGAGAGGCTGAGGGAGGCTGATGGAGGCTAAGAGGGAGGTTGAAGGAGGCTGATGGAGGCTAAGAGAGGTTGAGAGAGGCTGAGAGAGTGCTGAGAGAGGCTGAGAGGGAGGCTGAGAGAGGCTGAAAGAGGCTGATGGAGGCTAAGAGGGAGGCTAAGAGAGGCTAATAGAGGCTGAGGGAGGCTGAGAGAGGCTGAGAGGGAGGCTAAGAGAGGCTGAGAGAGGCAGAGAGAGGCCGAGAGAGGCCGAGAGAGGCCGAGAGGGAGCTGAGAGGGAGAGGCTGAGGGAGGCTGAAGGAGGGTTGAGAAGGATGCTGAGAGGGAGGCTAAGAGAGGCCGAGAGGGAGGCTGAGAGAGGCTGAGGGAGGCTGAGAGGGAGGCTGAGGAAGGCTGAGAGAGGCTGAGAGAGGCTGGAAGGGAAGCTGAGAGAGGCTGAGGGAGGCTGAGGGAGGATGAGGGAGGATGATGGAGGCTGAGGGAGGCTGAGAGTGGCCGAGAGAGGCCGAGAGGGAGGGTTGAGAGGGAGGCTGAGAGGTAGGCTGAGAGAGGCCGAGAGAGGCCGAGAGGGAGGCTGAGAGAGGCTGAGGGAGGATGAGGGAGGATGAGGGAGGCTGAGCGACGCTGAGGGAGGCTGGGAGAGGCTGATGGAGGCTGAGAGAGGCCGAGAGAGGCCGAGAGGGAGGCTGAGGGAGGCTGAGAGAGGCCGAGAGAGGCCGACAGGGAGGCTGAGAGGGAGGCTGAGGGAGGGTTGAGAGGGAGGCTGAGAGGGAGGCTGAGAGAGGCCAAGAGAGGCCGAGAGGGATGTTGAGAGGGAGGCTGGTAGAGGCTGAGGGAGGCTGAGAGGGAGGCTGAGAGAGGCTAAGGGAGGCTGAGGGAGGCTGAGAGGAAGGCTGAATGAGGCCGAAAAAAGCCGAGAGGGAGGCTGAGAAGGAGGCTGAGAGAGGCTGAGAGAGGCTGAGGTAGGCTGAGGGAGGCTGAGGGAGGCTGAGAGGGAGGCTGAGAGGGAGGCTAAGAGAGGCTGCGAGATGCTGAGAGAGGCTGAGGGAGGCTGAGGGAGGCTGAGAGGGAGGCTAAGAGAGGCTGCGAGAGCTGAGAGAGGCTGAGGGAGGCTGAGGAAGGCTGAGAGGGAGGCAGAGAGAGGATGAGAGAGGCTGAGGGAGGCTGAGAGGGAGGCTAAGAGAGGCTGATATAGGCTGAGAGAGGCTGATGGAGGCTGAGAGAGGCTGAGAGAGGCTAAGAGAGGCTGAGAGGGAGGCTGAGAAGGAGGCTGAGAGAGGCTGAGAGAGGCTGAGGGAGGCTGAGAGGGAGACTGAGAGGGAGGCTGAAAGAGGCTGAGGGAGCCTGAGAGGGAGGCTGACAGAGGCTGAGAGGGAGGCTGAGGGAGGCTGAGGGAGGCTGACGGAGGCTGAGGGAGGCTGAGGGAGGCTGAGGGAGGCTTAGAGGGAGGCTGAGAGAGAGAGAGGCTGAGGGAGCCTGAGAGGGAGGCTGACAGAGGCTGAGAGGGAGGCGTAGGGAGGCTGAGGGAGGCTGACGGAGGCTGAGAGAGGCTGAGGGAGGCTGAGAGAGGCCGAAAGAGGCCGAGGTGGAGGCTGAGGGAGGCGGAGAGAGAGGGTAAGATACGCTGCGAGAGGCTAAGAGAGGCTGAGGGAGGCTGAGGGAGGCTGAGAGGGAGGCTGAGAGGGGCTGAGAGAGGCTGATGGAGGCTGAAGGAGGCTGAGAGAGGCTGAGAGAGGCTGAGGGAGGCTGCGAGGGAGGCTGAGGGAGGCTGACAGAGGCTGAGAGAGGCTGAGAGAGGCTGAGGGAGGCTGAGAGGGAGGCTGAGAGAGGCTGAGAGAGGCTAAGGGAGGCTGAGGGAGGCTGATGGAGGCTGAGGGAGGCTGAGAGAGGCTGAGAGAGGCTAAGGGAGGCTGAGGGAGGCTTAGAGGGAGGCTGAGAGAGGCCGAAAGAGGCCGAGGTGGAGGATGAGAAGGAGGTTGAGAGGCTGAGAGAGGCTGAGGGAGGCTGAGGGAGGCTGAGAGGGAGGCTGAGTGAGGCTGCGAGAGGCTGAGAGAGGCTGAGGGAGGCTGAGGGATGCTGAGAGGGAGGCTGAGAGAGGCTAAGAGAGGCTGAGAGAGGCTGAGGGAGGCTGAGGGAGGCTGAGAGAGGCTGAGGGAGCCTGAGAGGGAGGCTAAGAGAGGCTGAGAGAGGCTGAGGGATGCTGAGAGGGAGGATAAGAGAGGCTGAGAGAGGCTGAGGGAGGCTGAGGGGGGCTGAGAGATGCTGAGAGAGGCAGAA